>PVHX01016647.1:0-42582 GCA_004024805.1 Geosciurus inauris | reverse complement strand
AAAAAAAAAAAAAAAGACCCAACAATATGCTGCCTCCAAGAGACTCATCTCATAGAAAGAGACACTCACAGATTGAAGGTGAAAGGATGGAAAAAAATCTATCACTCACATGGACTGTGTAAACAAGCAGGAGTTTCCATCCTCATTTCAGATAAAGTGGACTTCAAACCAAAGTTAGTGAAAAGGAATAAAGAAGGTCATTTCATACTGCGTAAGGGAATCATACATCAACAAGACATAACGATCTTAAATATCTATGCCCCAAACAATGGGGCAGCCATGAATGTCAAACACACTCTTCACAAATTCAAGAATAAAATAGACCACAACACAATAGTACTGGGTGACTTTAACACAGCTCTCTCACCACTACATAGATCTTCCAAACAAAAACTAAACAAAGAATCTACAAGACTCAATAGAACAATCAATGGTCTAGACATAATAGATATATATAGAATATTCCATCCTTCCACAAGCAAATACACTTTTTTTCTCAGCAGTACATGGATCCTGCTCCAAAATAGATCATATGCTATGCCACAAAGCAAGTCTTAGTTAATACAAGTTAATAAAATAGAGATACTACCCTGCATTCTTTCTGACCATAATGGAATAAAACTAGAAATTAATAACAGTTTAAAAAAAAGAAGCCACTTCAACACCTGAAGACTCAATAATTTGCTACTGAACAATGCATAGGTAACAGAATACATCAGGGAGGAGAAAAAAAATTCTTGGAGGTAAATGAGAACTTTGATACATCATACCAAAATTTCTGGGACACTATGAAGGCAGTGCTAAGAGGAAAGTTCATTGCATTAACCTCATATATTCAAAGATGTAAAAGTCAACAAATCAATGACTTGACACTACAACACAAAGCCCTAGAAAAAGAAGAACAAAATAACACCAAAAGAAATAGAATACAAGAAACAATTAGAATCAGGGCTGAAATCAATGAAATTGAAACACAAGAAACAATTCAAAAAATTGATAAAACAAAAAGCTGGTTTTTTGAAAAAATAAACAAAATTGACAAACCCTTAGCCACCCTAACAAAAAGGAGAGAAAAACCCAAATTACTAAAACTTGTGATGAAAAAGGAAACATCATGACAAACTCTGCTGAAATACAGAGGATAATCAGAAACTATTTTGAAAACTTATATTCCAGTAAAATAGAAAACCCTGAAGATACCAACAAATTCCTAGAGACATATGACCTACCAAAACTGAACCAGGAGGACATTCATGACTTAAACAGATCAATTACAAGCAAGGAAATAGAAGATGCCATCAAGAGCCTTCCAACCAAGCAAAGCCCTGGACCAGATGGATTCTCAGCCGAGTTCTACAAGACCTACAAAGAAGAACTAACTCCAACACTCCTCAAATTATTCCATGAAATAGAAAGGGAGGGAACCCTTCCAAAATCATTCTATGAAGCTAGTATCACCTTGATTCCAAAACCAGACAGAGACACATCAAAGAAAGAAAGCTTCAGACTGATATCCCTGATGAACATAGATGCAAAAATTCTCAATAAATTTCTGGCAAATCACATACAAAAGCATGTTTAAAAAACTAGTGCACCATGATCAAGTGGGGTTCATTCCAGGGATGCAAGGTTCTTTCAACATATGGAAATCAATAAACATAATCCATCACATCAATAGACTTAAAGATAAGAATCACATGATTCTATCAATTAATGCAGAGAAAGCATTTGACAAAATACAGCACCCTTTCATGTTTAAAACACTAGAAAAACTAGAAATAGCAGGAACACACCTCAGCATTGTTAAGGCAATATATGCTAAAACTAAGGCCAACATAATCCTAAATGGAGAAAAATTGGAAGCATTCCCTCTAAAAATTGGAACAAGACAGGGATGCCCTCTCTCACCACTCTTATTCAATATAGTCCTTGAAACTCTAGCCAGAGAAAAATTAGACAGATGAAAGAAATTAAAGGGATATGAATAGGAAAAGAAGAACTCAAACTATCATTATTTGCAGATGACATGATTCTATACTTAGAGGATCCAAAAAATTCCACCAGAAAACTTTTAGAACTGATAAAGTAATTCAGCAAAGTTGCAGGATATAAAATCAATATCCATAAATCAAGTGCATTTCTATACATCAGCAACGAGTCCTCTGAAAGAGAAATTAGGAAAACTACTCTATTCACAATAGCCTCAAAAAAAAAAAAAAATACTTGGGAATCAATCTAACAAGAGTGGTGAAAGATCTCTACAATGAAAACTACAAGATGCTAAAGAAAGAAATTGAAGAAGACCTTAGAAGATGGAAAGAACTCCCATGCTCTTGGATAGGCAGAATCAATATTATTAAAATGGCCATACTACCCAAAGCGCTATACAGATTCAATGCAATCCAATTAAAATCCCAAAGCCCTTTCTTATAGAAATAGAAAAGACAATCATGAATTTCTTTTGGAAAAATAAGAGACTCAGAATAGCCAAAGCTATCCTGAGCAAGAAGAGTGAAGCAGGAGGCATCACAATACCAGACCTTAAACTTTACTACAAAGTGATAGTAACAAAAACGGCATGGTACTGGCACCAAAATAGACATGTAGACCAATGGTACAGAATAGAAGACACAGAGAGTAATGCACATAAATACAGCTATCTCATACTAGACAAAGGTGCCAAAAACATTCATTGGAGAAAAGATAGCCTTTTCAACAAATGGTGCTGGGAAAACTGGAAATCCATATACAGTAAAATGAAACTAAACCCCTATCTCTCACCATGCACAAAACTCAACTCAAAGTGGATCAAAGACCTCGGAATTAGACCAGAGACCCTGCGTCTAATTGAGGAGAAAGTAGGCCCAAATCTACATCACGTCAGATTAGGCCCGACTTCCTTAACAAGACTCCAAAAGCACAAGAAATAAAAGTAAGAATCAATAAATGGGATGGATTGAAACTAAAAGCTTCTTCTCAGCAAAAGAAACTATCAATGAGGTAGACAGGCAGCCTACATTCTAGGAGCAAATTTTTGCCACACGCACATCAGATAGAGCACTGATCTCCAGGATATATAAAGAACTCAACTTAACACCAAAAAAACAAACAACCTGATCACTAAATGGGCTAAGGAACTGAATAGAAACCTCTCAGAAGGTATACCATCAATCAACAAACTTATGAAGAAATGTTCAACATCTCTAGCCATTAGAGAAATGCAAATCAAAACTACTCTCAGATTTCATCTCACCCAGTCAGAATGGCAGCTATCCAAAATACAAGCAACAATAAGTGCTGGCGAGGATGTGGTGAAAAAGGTACACTCAAACATTGCTGGTGGGACTGCAAACTGGTGCAACCTGTTGAGAATTTCTGGAACAGGGTGGTTCGATAGGAGGTGAGTGCGACAGTGCCAATGGACTCCAGAATCAGGCACGGGGAGACAGTGTTCATGACACAGCTCAAAAGTTTATTGGAATACAGGAGCTTATGTACATAAAGGTGTTCAACCAGAGGATTACCTAATTGATTTTAGCCAATTGCTTAAAAGGTCATCTTAGTTGGCGAGAAGCTGGGGCTGGCTGACAAGCAGCCAGAGCCAGTATCATCCGGAGCCAGTATCAGTCCAGGACCGGTATCAGTTGGGGACTAGGGGAAGCTGGCAAGAAGCCGGGCCCACAGGCAAGGAGCCAAGGTCAGAAGAAAAGTCCGGCAGGACATATCAGTTGGTAAAGAGCTGGGGCCAGGGGAAGAAAAGTCTCCAGGCACATTAGTTGACAAGGGGCTGGCGCCAAGTCTTGGTGTTCCAAGACCAGAGAGAGCAGGGTGTTTCTGCCTGCTCAGCCTTGTAGCCCTCCCTGTACCACGCTTGTGTGACCAGGTCTCCTACAGCAACCAATCTGGAAAGCAGTATGGAGATTCCTTAAAAAACTTGGAATGGGACCACCATTTGATCCAGCTATCCCACTCCTTGGCCTATACCCTAAAGAATTAAAAACAGCACACTACAGTGATGCAACCACTTCAATGTTTGTAGCAGCACAATTCACAATTGCTAAACTGTGGAAGCAACACAGATGCCCTTCAATAGATAAATGGATAAAGAAACTGTGGTACATATACACAATGGAATATTATTCAGCAATAAAAGAGAATAAAATTCTGGCATTTGCAGGTAAATGGATGGAATTGGAGAACATTATGCTAAGTGAAGTAAGCCAATCCCAAAAAACCAAATGCCGAATGTTCTCTCTGATTAGTGGATGCTGATACATAAGGGGGGTGGGAATGGGGAACATAGGAGAAATGGAGGAACTTTGGATGGGGCAGGGGGGAGTAGGGGGAGGGAAGGGGGAATGGGTGTAGCAAAGATGGCTGAATGAGATGGTCATCACTACCCTAGGTGCATGTATGAAGACACAAATGGTGTGGCTTGGTTTGCAACCAGAGAGATGGAAAAATTGAGCTCTATATATGTACAATGACTTGCAATGCATTTAAATAAATTAATTAATAAAAAAAAAGAATTCCACTTTCTCCCCATTTTGCTGATCCCTATCCTTCTACATCTCTATTTCTCCTTCTCACTCTCTCCTTTCTAGAACTATGATTTATCCTCAGAGCGCTGCTTTGAAATTCAGTTAAAAGTTCATATTTGATGGATTCAGATACATCGAAGGAAAAAAAGAAATTAATTTAATAGTTTTAACATCAAAAAGGTGAAAACACCTCCAGCAAGAACAACATTTCAAATTTCCAATATATTACCATCAGTAATAAATTAAAAAACCAAAGCAAAGTGTGCACAGAGAATGAAGCTTTGCCTGAGACTTCCATTTAGGAAGAGTCTCACTGCTCATCTGTGAGGAGTGCAGTTAGCTGATTACCTCCAACTATTAGTTTCTTCATAGTCTGCCTTGGTTTTTGAGCCAAGATTAAACTTTTCCATTGGCTTCCAGTCAAAGACAAACTAAAGCTAAGTAAAAGGAATTGCACCCAACTCAGCCTTCCACTAATATAAATCTTTTCTCCCGTGCTCACTATCAGGCTGGCAGAGGCATTTTTAGTACTGCATGGCTCTTCCTACAGGTAGATCTAACTGGCGTTTCCTACTCCTTTCTCTTTTCATAGATATTACCCTCAATTAAACCTTTTGCAATCTTAATTTTGTTTCATTATCTGATTTCCAGACAACCCAGTGAGCATAGTTTGTACTCTAGGAAGGTTTGAGAAGGCAAGCAGTAACAAGGCATATAGGACCACTTGCTCACTCCTCAACCAGCAAGGTAGATCAATCCTGCATGGAAACTAGACAGCCACTTGTTGAAAATTCCTCTTGTAGCCACTTGGGAAAATGTGCTGGTGGAGGACTATGCCCTAAAGAATGTGAGGATGAGGGATTTTTAACTATTCATGGTGAGTAATAAATGTTAAGGATAATAGAATTAAATGATTTTTCCCTAAAGGAGGATAATGGAAAGCTAAGAGAAATTAAAAATGCTAGAAAGCTGAACACGAGAGTAAAAGACTCTCTTTGATAGCTAGCAAGAAGCCCTCCTCTCATGAGGTGAGCAAATAGAAAAATCAAGACCAATGTTTAATAGAGTTGCTAACCTTCAAAGATGGCTAAATATTCAAGGCAGGCTTTCCTAGCTAATTCATGTCTGCAATGGTGAAATACCATGATTCTGTCATATGGTAGAGGGACAATCTGGGTGTAGAGAATGATGCTATTCCTTGTAAGAACTATCACTTCTTCTATAAAGAAATATTAAACAGACATTTCTCCCATTCTCCCACATAAAGCAGCAAATATCCTCTCAGGAGTTTCCCTGGCCTCTTCTTTTTGCCATCAGATCTATAGCCAAGGTTAAGTCAAAACAGTGAACTCGGGAGCAGGGAAGTATGGGGGCTAATGATGAAGGAAATAGACTATATCCCCAAAGTGAAGCTTGCTTTGAGAATGAAATGGTTCATTTTATACACTCAAGCCAACAATAGAAGTGACTGTACTACAGCTTTACTCAAGGAAGGCCTTAAAAGACAGTGACAATAGGGAGAGCCAAGGGAAGTGCTCTTGGTCATTCATTTGTAGGAAAGGTGAAGTGGTTCTAGAACTATTTGGATTCTCATTCTAAATATCGACTTTGCAATAATTTGGTATTTTATTTGTGAATATCCTACTAGCTGGTGAGACCTGAAAGAGAAAAAGTTGGAAGATCAGACACAGGAATGCCTGGGGCAGATATACATGAACAGATAAACGAAGTGGACACAAAATGTGAAAAACTGAATCATATTATAGCCCATAAGAAAATCACTGAACAACATAAATAGAAGCCACTGATGTTATCTGGCTTTTTAAAAATGATCCATCCTCACTAGAGTTGTCATGATGAACAAACAAACTGGCCAAGACAGCTATTCATGACCCTAATAGCACAGGCAGATTCAGCTACTGCTACCTTGAAATGTCCAACTAGTGAGACCAATGTTGACCTGAGGTATGACACTATTCCTTGAGAAACCAACCAACACGTTGGTGGCAAATTGCCTTCATTGTGTTCCTTCTGTCTTGGAAAGGCCAACAGTTCAGTTTGTTGTCATAGACATAAACACTTCCTCTAATTATGGGTTTGCTTTTTCTAACCTGAAAAGCAGCAATCAGAACAACTACTTTGGAATTTACAGAAGACCTAATCCCACATAATATGGGCATTCCACCAGGAAACCCACATTAAAATATAAAGGCTTAAGCCGGGCGCGGTGGCTCAAGCCTGTAATCACAGCACTTAGGGAGGCTGAGACAGGAGAATTGCGAGTTCAAAGCCAGCCTCAGCAATGGCGAGGCGCTAAGCAACTCAGTGAGACCCTGTCTCTACCTAAAACACAAAATAGGGCTGGGGATGTGGCTCAGTGGTCGAGTACCCCTGAATTCAATCCCCAGTACCAATATATATATATATATAAAGGCTTAAGAGTACACCTATGATTTAAAAAAAAAAAAAAATCCACTGGATTTTTTTAAAAAAATGATTTAAAAAAAAAAAAATCTCCTACACTACTCAGAAGCTGCCAGCTTAAAAGAGCATTGAAATGGCAGTAGCTCTAAGGCCACTGCCCATGAAAATGAAGTATCCTCTTTCAGGATGCATAAAGCTCGCATCCTACTGAGTCACAAACTGGACAGAAATGTGCGTCTGAGTCTTTTGGCAGTAGCAAGAGTGGTTCTATCTACCATCACTTCCAATGATTCATTTGAAGACTTCATGTTTCCTATCCCAACAATTTGGGGCTCCACAGGTTTAGAGTTCTATTCCCCAAAAGGGGCTCACTTTCACAAAGAAATGTAGCTAAGGATCAGTCAGCAAGAGTGGGTACCAAATATGTCAAATATAATTGATCCTGAGCAGGAAGTGGAGATGTCACTCTCCTAGGGCAGGTATTGCTCTCCAAATATTGCTTTTAATATTTGTTAGGGAAGACCTGAGCTGTGGTCAGTCTAAGTTCAGTCAGTCTAATTATTCCCCATTACTGAGGTAAAAATGTTCTGTATATAATTAAAATATTAAAAAAAATATAAATTTTACTGTGAATCATGATAAAAAATCATTATAAAAAAATATAAATTTTACTGTGAATCATGATATTTTCCACTGGAACTCTAGGAACTCTTGGCATTCTTCCCAGGCCCAGGTGAGTACCAAGCAAGGTCAATCTTTCCTCAAAGCCTTACATAGTTTCCTCATTTGCATATTCTGATCTGGATTCAGCTGAATATTGGTGGGGAAATTTTAGTTTCTACTCAGCTTTCCCCTTCTCAGTATTCTGTCCTGCAAATTTTAGACACTTAGGACCTCTCCACACTGTCTGCTCCATCTTCTCAACTAGCTAGTGCCAGGCTTTTCCTGGGTTGACCTTCTCTTTACCACACCTTGAAAATTCTCTCAAAGCAATAAGCTTGGATAATCATCTGACTCATCTTACTTGCTGCTGTTTCTCAAGGATCATTTTCTGGTGTGTGTGTGTGTACACATGTCATAGACATGTATGCGTAACATGTAATATGTGTGCACATATGTGTATAGGTGTGTATATGTGTGTGTATACACATACAGATACCAATTAATTTCATATTTTGTTCATTATTCCAGGTGTTTGGGTAAATCCAGCCCCTGTTACTGTATCTTGGTCAGAAGCAGATAACTTCTTGCTGTTCAGCATTTTAGAAATACCAATTTTCAATTAAAACACTAGTTATAGATTTCCTGTAATCTCTCTCCTATTATCAATTTTTGTTACTTCTATTTTTAGAGTTCTCTGGAGAGACCATTTCCTATTAATATTGTCAAATTACAATTTCTGCAAGCAGAGATATTTTCATGTTTCCTTATATTCAAGTTGTCCTCTTTAAATATTAATTGGAATTTGAAGTCTTACTGCTCAAAAGCACATAATGACTTATGAAAGAGTTACTTGCAGAATTATTTGCAATGGGTCTATTTTATTTAAAGGAAAGGAAAGACATTTTCCCAAAGGAATGTTTATAAATATATTCTGCAAGCCAGGGCAATAATAATTCCAAAGCTTCTGGCTCAATGTGTAAATCAAATATGAAAACCCATGAGAAATTTTGGGACTTTTTCCTGCAGGATTTAATTCAAGCTTTTCAATAAACCAGGATTTAACCAACTACCAGTTAGGCTTAATTCAATTAAACAACTGTATATGATATTCCATTATGTATAAAGGCCCACAGTGCTGGGAGGAGAGGGCAGGACCAGCCCTTGAGGCACTGACATCATTACTATAGATTAACTGAGGGCAACTTCTATATAACAAGGCATAGTAAATGTTATAATGATGGTTCCAACAAATTCTCACTGAGGATCAGATTTAGCTGACAAGAAGAAATGTAAAATTGATATATCCCTTGAGGGTTTTGATTAAAGTTAACAGGAAAAAACTGTCAAAGGAATGGGACCAAAGACACAAACATGAAAATATATATTTGATAATTTCCGAGGAAGATGGATACAAATAATTCAGATTGGCTATGATATAACCTATACAGGCATGAAAATAAACTGAAAAAATAGGAGCTAGATATTCTTTGCTGAAAGTCTTTGTTATCAAGCAGAGTAGTTTCTACCTAATATAATAAGGAACATCTAGAAAAAATTTGAACTTGAGAATGACTACCCATAAAATTAAAAAATGCAAAATGGTGAGCACAAAATGACAAATTAGAAAATCTAAACATTAAAATGATCCATAAGAAACATCATAAAATAAGATAAAGCAAAGATATTTGACAGAATATTTTACAGAACATGTGACTTTTTAAAAGTAAATAAAATTCTAAAGTAAAAGAAAACATTAGCACAAGAAGTGAAGGAAGATTGGAGTAGTATTGATCTCTGAATACCCCTAGTTACAGAAAGTATAGAATTTTTAGAAAAAAAAAATACAAATATCTAGCAACTTCAAATGTTCAACTTCAGAAACAAATCAGAACTATAAACAGTAAAATTTTTAAATGTCAAAATATGACAAGAACCAAAATTTTCAAGAATGTACTGGGACAATACATAGTAGGAAACCTAAATTATTCAAGTCTATTGTCCCAGATAATTCCTTTCAAGGAACCTGTGCTAGTGGGATAAAAATTCATAATAAAATGTATATGTAATCATAACAATGTACTACATTCTAGCATTCTTAAAGTACTACAAATCATTTCAATTGTTCAAGTAGACAAAAAAATACTTTGAACCATAAAAAAAATCTTTAACCCTTACCCCTACACTTAGGGATTTATCCTCACTGTCTCACTCATAAATCATATTTCAGTAAGCTATAATCTATACCACTCACATACTACAGTTTCCTTTCCACTAGTTAAACTTCCAGGAAGCATAGAGACTTTCTAGGACCACGGAGATTACATTATATATGAAAATAAGATCTATAGAAGTCAAAGTGGGTTTGTTGTTGTTGTTGTTATTGTTGTTGTTTAATATGTATAAGCTATACCAAAATAAGGGGGGAAAAGAAAAGTAAAGCAGGGGAAAGAGGGAATTCCATGAAGATGGAAGACAGATCAATGGAGTAGAGGAAGTGGATTGAGGCGGGGAAAAAGGGAGGGAAGGTGGAATGAATTTGACTTTATTTTTCTACATACATACATACATACATGGATACACCCACAGTGAATCTCACCTTCATGTATATCCACAAAGTGCTATTTTTAAAAAAATATTTTAAAATAGAAGAAAGATCAGTAGAGTAGAGGTAAGGAAATAGGGAAAGGAAAAGGGGAGGGAAAGAGAAATGCCAGGGACTGAATTAAAACAAATTATAAGCTGGACACGGTGGCACACCTGTAATCCCAGCACTTAGGGAGGCTGAGACAGGAGAATCGCGAGTTCAAAGCCAGCTTCAGCAATGGCGAGGCGCTAAGCAACTCATTAAGACCCTGTCTCTACATAAAACACAAAATAGGGCTGGGATGTGGCTCAGTGGTCGAGTGCCCCTGAGTTCAATCTCCAGTACCCAAAAAAAAAAAAAAAAAATTATATTCCATGCTTGTATAATTATGTCAAAATGAATCCTAAAAATTTTGTATAACTAAAATGAACTAATAAAAAATAAAAATAATTATCTATTACTACAAAAAATATCTATAAGAGAGAAAATAAAAGAAGAGATAAAGATAAAAATATTATGAGGTAGGTATATTTGGTAATCATTTGGAAAAGAAAATAAAACTGCAAATTAAGATCCACCCATATGATTTTGACATTCTTATGCTTTGAGAAAATGATGGGAGTAAAAAAGTAAATCAAATATGATCATTTACCCTTAAGAAGCATGCTAATGGGAGCACAAAAAAAAAGTGTCTGTGAAAATATAATATTGATTATGTGCCGATCATTAATACACATATTCAACATCCAGTAGGTTTCACTAATAGGTAAATCTCACTATACTCATGGAGCTTCCCATCTATTTGAAAGGGAAAAAAGTTTTCTTATTTATTAAAAATCAAACAGTAATATTTATAGCAATTTTATTTTATTATTTTAAATTAAAGATTTATTCATATTATTCTTTTCTTAATGTAATACTATATTAAGCAATTTTAAGTGATCAATTGTCAAATGTTATAAAAATAGTCATTTACAGTTTAGAAGTAAATTTAGTATACATCTCAGATTCATGTCTACATAAAAAGTTTTCAAAAAACTTCATAAGCTATTTTCTTTTAAGTCTAGTTATTAAATACAAATAGGCAGGAAATATTTTTTCTTTCACAATAGCAATTTCACAATTCTGAATAAATTCACAATTCCGAATTTATTCAGCATTTGTAGTGTTAAGGTTTCCCAATGATAGGGGACAGACAGACATGGGTGGTGGGAACATGAGATTAAGGCAATAATTCCATTTAAAGGGCCCCCTGTACTGATCTCCCACATGATTTCACTTTTAGAAAGCAATTTACTTGCAGCCCTGTCTGGCTTAAGTTGACAGGCTATGTTACATTCTTCAGCAAACTACCTGTTATCTGTAGGAGAAATGTAGGCCTGAAATAATTCCAATAAGAGGAACACATGTTACCCTGAAGAAGGAACTTCTGTGACTGTTCCAATGATCAGGTTCTGGGAGATAAGGATGATTCCTTCTAGCCATAAAACCTATAAGAACAGGTTCTAATTAGAACCAGTTGACACTGATCAAATAACCTAGAATTGTCATGACCGTGGGGACTTAAAGGTTTGATGTCATCCTGCGGTCAGTCAAAAATCCAGAGGCAGACATGGTAGAAACTTCCCTGAAACTCCAATAAGACTGGATAGCAGGAGAGGTTGGCTGTTCCTACTTCTCTGTGAGAAGTTCCACTCTTTCCCTTAAGAATGTCCTCTTTCCCATTTCCATGCCTTCCAATAAACATATGCCTGATACTCTGAACACATGTCTGAATCTTTCTGACTTGACTGCAAGAATTGGGATTTGAAGGAGAGGCAGGCTTCATACTGCCTCAATTTCCAAGAAGGGCTCAGCCCTGAAGCACTATGAGTTTGTGTATAATTTAAATTTCAATCTCAGGAAATACGTTTGAGAAAAGGTATTAATTGTCAGGTAATTAATCTTTAAAAAGGTAGATAAACTAAGTTTTTCCATATCATAGACTATTCAGAAAAGCAGAGTTTTTCTAACAGACTTATAGCTAATATTTCAGTTAGTACCAGAACAAGTCTGTGAAGTTAAATTACTATCTCTGGAATAACTGAGGCATTGAGAAACCTGCTAGCTATAACATATAAAAGTTTAATACGAACATTTTGTAAATAAGATATACCACAACAAAAAAAATTCTTGAATCTTTCTGTTTTTGAATCCATATGTTATATAATATTTAAAATGCTATTACACTACATAGGTTAGTTTAAAAAGTCAATATTTACTGTTGAATTTACTATTAGAAGCATCATTCTGATTTATATTTAATATCTAATACAGTCTATATTGCAAAAAGACATGCATAAAATTGTATATATATGAATATGAGAATTTCATAACACATCTCTCTAATTATAAATATAAAACTAGAAAGATTTCAAAGGCAGTACCTTAGTTCAGAGTCTGTTTCAGGCCAGGAGACATCAGATGACTGCTTCAAAGGAACAAAGCTAGAAAATGTACCAGAAGATTTGTGGTCATTTCTTTTTTCCTAGTATAGCACTGTTTCAGTCAGCTTTGAATTACTGTGACCAAAGTACCTGACAAGAACAACTTAGAGAAAGGACAGTTTATTTGGGGTTCATGATATCAGAGGTCTCAGACTAGCTGATTCCATAGCTCTTGACACAAGGTGAGGCAGCACATCATGAGGAGAAGGGTGTGACATAGGGAAGACACTCCCCTCAAGGCGGCAAGGAAGCAGGGGTGGGGGGAGTGCCACAGAGAAGATGCACCTACCAGGGTGTACCTCCAGTAACCCACCTTCTGCAGCCACTCTCCTCTGTCTAGAGTTAGCACACAGTCACTCACACTGTGATGGACTGTTTAGGTTATAGCTCTCAAGATCTAATCATTTCACTTCTGAATATTTCTGCATTAACAGGAGTTTTGCAGGGATCACCTCATATCCAAACCATAATAAGCACTGTTTCCATTATACCAGGATATATCCCAGAATTAAGGGACTTGATTTTAGCCTGTTTCACAAAACTGATATTTTACACTTTTTAGATAGGAATTCAACAAATTAGACTGAGAAAAAGATGACACTATTAATATCTTATTAGTATTTATTATTGTTATTATAATTTCTTCTATTATAAAAACATGTACATATTCTCAAAAGACATTAGGAATACAGTCATTTCTCAAATAACATAAGGAAACCTATTCAACAGAAACTAAATATAACACTACACTAAACATTGATTAACTAAATATAACACTATACTAAACATTGATTATATTTCCTAACAGTGTATATAGTCAACATTAGTAAAGCTCAGAGGAGATATTCTCTAGCTCTGCATCGTCTATCTTTCCAGCTAATGCTAGTAATAATTAGGCACCAGAGAAAAAGAAGACTGGATTAAACAAATAAATTACAGATGACATTTGTCAATTCTGCTTTGTTTTTTTTGTTTTTGTTTTTTGTTTTTTGTTTTTTGGAGATCTGAAAATAAATTTCAAATGATACATCCAGAAAACAGTCAAAAAGAGTACAGAGGTCTTTTTTGTCAAGATATTGAAATACGTGGTATATAATGGACATACCTTATTTCTATATCGCCAATAACAGCTTGATCTGTTTTATTTTTAAAGTGTCAAACATAACCCAATACAATTTTTTTTTTAGTGGGCTACAAGGGATTGAACTCAGGGGCACTCAACCACTGAGCCACATCCTCAGCCTTATTTTGCATTTTATTTAGAGACAGGGTCTCACTGAGTTGCTTAGCACCTTGCTATTGCCCAGCCTGGCTTTGACATTGAGGTCCTCCTGCTTCAGCCTTTAAGCTGCTGGGATTACAGGCACGTGCCACCATGCCTAGCCATAACTCAATACAATTTTTGAATTTTAGGTGTTCATCATTTATTCATAAATCTGAAGATTTTGTTGTATTTTTATTTCCTCTCATTTAGCTATTTGTGGGTATTTATCTTGCTCTGCTGGGGTTTTTTGTTGTTGTTGTTGTGGTTGGTTGGTTGTTTGTTTGCAGTGCTGGAAATTGAACCCAGGGCACTGCATTTTCTAGACAAACACTCTACCAGTGAGCTACATCCCCAGCCATGTGCCGTATTTTTATATGCCTATTAACATTTTATTTTGGACTAATGTTAGTGGTGTGTAAATGCATATATGCATAAGGTTCAGAGTATATTATTAATAAAATATGTATAACATTTTATTATTTCTTCCTAAGTATTTTACAAATTGTTGATGAATAAGTCATATATTTTAAACTATTCTACCCAAATATTTAAATCTAAAGTATCTCCTCAGTTGATTTAAAAGATTACAAACACATATAAGTGTATAATTACAGATGTCACTTTTTAAAAACTGAAATTGCTAATTTGTAATTACATTTAATCTAATCAATTTTGTATTATTCCAAAATTTCCTTTCTACAGAAGAGGAATATAATCCAATAGAGAGCAAGAAGATCAAGTCCTGGATCCTTTCATAGAGCCAAGTTAGATTCTTTTGCTCTGAACTAGTAATTTCTAGAAATTGATGATGTCAAGAAGTTCTTGTTATCAAAGAGATGTTAGACAGCAATTATATCCCTCTTCAAGTGTAGATTTTTAAAAAATGCTCCCCAGTACATCCCAAAGTTTAATGTACATATGAATCACATGAGCATCTGATTAAAATGCAGATTCTGAGTCCCGTTGGTCTGGGATGAGCCTGAGATTCTTAAGAAAGAATCTCTTAAAGAGCTCCTGGGTGATAATGTTCTCTGCTGTTCCATGGGCCACACTTTGAGTTGCAACCCCCTTGTCTTTATGTTTTCCCCAACCCATGTAAATAAACTTAAATAGCCCTACAAATGTGTTTCTGACATTCAATAAGAAATCAGAATGCAGTTCATCAGAGAAAATGAATAATCATTCTTCCTCTCTGTGTTATGATTTTACTTTAAATAAAATTGAATAGTACCATTATACCACATTTCAGGTTATTATAGGTTAAACAGGTTCTGCTTGACTGATTTGCAATTTAATTGCCATTTATGGCCTTATTTCTTTGGAAACAAAAAAAAAAATCCTAAAATGAAAACAATTGACTTAATAATGAACACTTGGAACAATGCCTATTTATAAATTTGGATTCTACTGTATTTTATAACCCAAATAAAAAATAAAAACCCAAGTGTACCAAGGAAACATTATAATAGACCAGGTAAAATACTATGATATGTGGTAAGTATTTTAAAATAAAGCCCACAAATTATATTAAACATAACTTTTTATAATATAGATAAATTATGGAAATAAACTGTGAATTAAGTTATAAAATGAAACACTGACAGATTATAAAATAAAATTTATATAGCACTAGGAATATATCACATTTCTAATGAATATTTAAATATTTACCTTATTTAAATTATTCATTAATCAAATATTAATTGATTACCTCCAATTTAAATAATAGAGAGAAAAACAAGTAGGGTACATCCCAGAACCTCTTAAATAAGTCAGACTAATAAAAATTTTTACAAACAATATCAATGCAAGAGGAGAGGTATAATTTGATCATCATGAGCACACAGGTGTGAGAAATTCAGCTCCCTAAACTCAAGGAAGGATACATTGTCAAAGAAGAACTTGGCAGGATCTTGAAGGACAAGTGGTGATTTTAATTGAAGATGAAGACAGCATTAACCAGGCCACAGAGACTGAACAATGCTTTTCGTATGTAGGAATTAGCAAGGAGGTCAGTGAGATTCTATTCTTGAGCATCTGGGGTGGGCTGTGCTGGAGGAGATTGAGAAAGTGCACTATGCCACAATCAGGAAAGATCTATGCCAGGATACAAAATTTAGACTTGGTCCTTTAGACTCAACATTAGTCGCACGAGCTAATATGTACCATACAAAGATTTTCCAAGGGTGCACAGGCAAACTGGCAATACCCAAATACACTCTTCTAAAAACTGATTTGAGACGAGACTAAAGTCCATAGTAGTTTACTTAAACTCCCTCTTTTAAAACATATGGACCTAGATCTTAACATAATGAATTGCCTCAGGGAGTAAAACTTTCCCTGAATCAAACAAAGGTGATAGTTGATAAAATTCTTTAAATGTTGAGAAGTATTTTAATATTTGCATAAAAACTGGGAGCAAATCATATGCTTTCCATTTCTTTGTTCTCAATAATATTAAAAGGAAATCTAAATGATTTCTATGTTGTCACATAGTGGAGCATTTAAAAACTGTATTGGGTAGTAGACCACCATGTAATTTTTGGTATATAACTCTAGGACTCTATGCAGCCTCAAATTGAGTTATATTGCTAAGAAAACAAAAATAAAATATTTCTTCCATTTCTATCTATTTACATATTTGAAAAAGTTTTCTCAATATTTCTATGAAAAATATTGAAAAAGAAATGAAGCAGGCCATGTCTTCTAGCAATTAGTAATTTTTTACCTCTAACTCTACAAAATAATTGAAAAAGTCCTAATAAATATATTTAAAAGACACATTGCCAAAAAAACTATTAATTATTTAAAAAAATTTTTTGAAATTTATTTATTTATTCTATTTAGGTTTACATGATAGCAGAGTGCATTTTGATTCATTGTACACAGATAGAGCACAACTTTTCATTTCTCTGGTTGTATGTGATGTAGAATCACAACATACATGCAGTCATACATAAAGCTAGGGCTATGATGTCCATCATATTTAATGACTTTTTTTAAAGTCTGAAGATTTCTGTCCTGATAGTAAAGAGAACTGAATGTTTACATGATCAGATATGAGTTTCAAAAAAACTCTAGAAGCTGAGGTAGAAGGATCACAAGTTCAAAGCCAGACTCTACAATTTAGCAAGACCTTAAGCAACTTGGTGAGATCCTGTCTCAAAATAAAAAATAAAAGGTGCTGGGGATGAAGCTCAATAGCAAATTGTCCCTGGGTTAATGTACCAGTACCTCCCTCAAAAAAAAAAAAAAAGTGAAAGGATAGAAAGAATTAATGTGAGTTAGGCATGGTGGTGGTAACCTATAATCCCAAATACTAGGGAAGATAAGACAGGAGTATTGAAAGTTTGAGACTAGCTTTAGTAATTAAGCTAGAAACTCTCAGCAATTTAGGAAGACTGTTTCAAAATAAAAAATAAAAAGGCCTGAGTATGTAGTTCAGATATATAAGCCTCCTGGGTTCAATCCCCTACCTCTCCCTATTTAAAAAAAAAAAAGAGAGAGAGAAATTGAAAGCATTTTTGCAATAGATCAGGTCAGTTTTACACAGAACTATTTTTTTCAAAACAACATTAGATAATAGTTAAATTAAATAAATCACTTGATTATATTATTTGTACAAGTAATTTAACACTCTTTTTTTCCTGATCTGATCAATCTTGTGACAGAAATGAATAGACTGAGGGGCTATTATCACAAGTAGTTTGACAAAAACATATACGTATAAAAACTACTATGTAGTATTTCATCATCATTGGAAGTCAAAATACTTGCTTTAATGGGATCAAAGTTCAATTGAGTTGACCTCTTTCCGCCTTTGACGTGGCTTGGTATGGCACTCTGAATTATGTTAAAAGTTTTGAGACAATGAATGCACAATTTTTCTTTCATGAAATTGTCTTAAAAAATACCTTCATTTTAAATTTCTGTGTAGAAAATTTTCATCAAATTACTGGTATAGTAATTTTTCTCTGTAACTTAATAATATTAATTCACATTTAAATTGTATGATAATTTATTTATGTTATGGCAATAGTTGACCCTTGCAATAACACAGGTTTGAACTAAAAAGATTTAGTTACATGCGATTTTTTTTGAAATTTGAGGTAATTTAAGAAACAAAAAGCCATGTATCCTAGAAGTATTCAAGAAGGTAGGTATGGCATAAATGCATAAAATATGTAGATGATAACTTATTATTTACTACCATAAAATAAACACAAATCTATTATGGAAAATTCAAATTTGTCAAAACTTAAGCACATAGAAATTGTCCCTGGCTCCATCTCAGTAGAGAGAAATATAAACACATAAAAAGCTGCAGAATTCAATAATTACTGCATAAAATTAAATATTAATAACTCAGTTATGTAATAATTTTATAGGCACCGCCTGTTGCTATTGCAGTGAGCTCAAGGGCTATGTTATCCACATAACCCATAATGTCCCTAAACTGCCCTGTGACGCTAAGGAATTCTTCCTGAGCAGTTCTTATCTCCAGTAAATTTCATATTTTAATAGAGTGATCTTTCAAAGTTTTTGCATATTTTTCACTGTAAACACCTATAACAAAAAATATGTGTTAATCAACTATATATTATCAATACATATTCTGGTAGTTACGTTTGGGGCAGTCAAAACTTATATGTGGATTTTCCAACCCCTACATTGTTGAAAGGTCAACTGCAGTGTTCATAGAACAGTACAGAGTGGTATTATAAAACTAGTAGTAATACAAAGCTAAAACAGAGTAAATAAGTACTACTAGTCTAAAATAAGTAATAAATGGTTAGATTGAAAAAAAAGTCTAGATTTGCCACCAATCTCCGTGTAACCAATTTAAGAAATATATAGTTGAAGCAACTCGCAACATTTCAAATATTTCTATTAAAGTCAGTGAAAAATTACTTACTGGGGTTTATTCTATGTATTTGCTTTATTATTCTATGGATTTTGAGGCAACTTTTCAAAAAAAGTTATCCATTGGTATAAATTTATCTCCATCTAAAATAACAAACAAAACTTATCCTTGAATGATAGCAAATTTTAATTTAGGCGACTTAAGTAAGCCAAGAATCTGCATCTGAAATGTTCAGTATGGAAAATTATATCATGAATTATAGAAATTATTGTTTTGTGAAATGACAGATTGAGTAGATATTATTTAATTCAAATAAAAAATAGAAGGTAGATCCACTAGTATGTAAACTTCACATACAAAATGGTAGTCATTTTCTCAATAGAGTCAATATTTGTTTACTGTAAGACACATTGCTCTCCTCTGGAAGTTATCTTCTCAGTGACCTCAGGTATCAATAAATGTTTGTTGACTTGAATGATCAGTAAAATTACACGCCACACTCACATGTTCTAAGACATGCCTACTCTTTTGATTGATGAATATCAGGACAATATATAACACAAGGTGAGGTTATTTAGTCTTGGTCGGTAGAAATAATTCCTTCTACTATTATCACCCCACACACACACACACTGACAAGAGAGGAAGGATGTCCAGCTTCAAACTCATAAGCTTCAGGTCCTACCAATAAAACAAATAAACCTCACTAAAGCATCTGAATGTCAATTCAATTGCAAATGAATTTACTATTAATACTAAGTATTTAAATAATATTCAACCTTTTTAATGCTTTCATATTTCTTACTTCATGTACTGAGGGGATTTTAGACACTACTGACTAATCATGCTTTTCTGTACAGCATTAATACCCCTCTTCATCCACCCATCTTCCTCTCTCCAGTCACATGTGATTGAAACCAATTTATAATTTATAAACCAATTTATAACCAATTGAGGACTTACTCTGTGCCTGACTATATGTAGATTTGCCATCAATCTCTGAGTAACCAATTTAAGAAATACATAGTTGCAGGTGCTGGGACTCAGAGGCAAGACACATTCTCATTGTCGGCACTTACATCATAACTGCCAAAGCACATGATAATTAATTATTTATTTAAAAAAATTTATATGTATTTTTAGTTGTTTATGGGCCTTTATTTCATTCACTTATTTATATGTGGTGCTGAGAATTGAACCCAGTGCCTCACACATGCTGGGCAAGTGCTCTACCACTGAGCTACAACTCCAGCCCTTAATTAGTTATTTTAACCACAGTTGTATACATAAAAACAATCTAATGTCACAATGGGAATAGATAATAGGGGCATCTGAGTTATTTGAGAAATCATGGAAGATTTTCTTTGGGCATTCTTGGAATACAAGTTCAAGTTAGTGTCTGATAAAGAGTAGGCTAGGTAAAGGGTGGGGATAGAAGAGGGATAGGCCGGGAGTACTCCATGCAGAGAATGAGACACCCTGCAATAAAGTATCTCCATAGTTTAGTTCCCAGAGTCCATTTCCAAAACATGTAATAGAATATAAGAGTAAAATTATATTTTAATCAACTTGAGAAATATCAAAGTTATGCCTGCAGTAACTGGAATAATAAAGAGTTGTTTTAACAATAAAACAATTACTTTTCAAAAATTCCACTTGTCATTAATGCTTATCCATTCATGAATATAATTTGCAAACTATATATACTGATTAGTATATTGATTAAGCTTTGTACTCTGGCAGCTGTATTCATATACAACTTGCACTAATTTCAACAAAGTCCTTTTTTATAAGTAATGTGTCATTGTTAACTTAATGAAATGATACGTATAAGAAAAATAATCAGAAATCATTGTTTAATTTTTAGAGTTTAAAAAGAAATTTTTAAAATAGATGTGAGAATAATACATTGGTTACAATTGTGAAAATTTAATCTCTTTTGAGGTTTGTAAAAAGAAAAGTTATGAAAAATTATAATTAGGAAATATTTTAAGTAAAAAAGATTTTAACTATAAATGGTCAGATTTAATTAACATTTTTATAGAATGTTCTGAATTTCATTTGTATAGTATATCAGTTTTATGAGAACACCACAAAAATAAAGTGAATGAACAAAAAAGTTAGACTTATTTAGTCAGTTATCTCCAGATAACTATATATCCAAGAAAATAATTGAGACTATCACAAGACTTCAACATATATATCACATTTATTCTTCTTTCACTCATATATATGCTTTTGTACACCTATGCATAAAATCATTTAGAAATATTTAATAATGCTGAAGTAATTTTTATGAAGAAATTCATAAAATTAGATATTTTGTTTTATTAATTTAAAGACTGGCTTGATATTTTAATTGAAATATATTTTTAAGAGTTTACAAAAATTCTATAACTTCACTGGATAACAGCACAAACATACATCTGTATCATCTTAGGTATTCTACAATGACTCTTGACAAACATACAGTGATAAAGTTAAAAGTACCTTAATTGTGTACTATAAATTGTTGCATATAACCCAATATTGACACTAGTATCAGAAAATATGAGATGATAAGGATACACTGATCAGTCTGCCCTCTTAAACTTCAAGTTCACTCAAGAGGTCTGATTAAAGAGACAAAGAATTATCATATGTGAAAAAAAAAGATAAGTAAAAGGTATGTGACTTTGTTTTATAAGGATTTTTCCATGTTAGTCCTATTACCCCAAGAATATTATTAATTATATACCTTTCACTCTCACAAGAGTGAAAAGTATACTTCTTTGAATGGTAAAACAAATGATCACTTTGATACTGGTCTTGAAAATCAGGATTGGGTCCTTGTTCTCCAAGTGTTAAAGATTAAACACCAGAGAAACACTAAAGCAAGCATAGAAAGTAAGTTTTATTTTAGAGAAGTATAGAGATAGACTTCTCAGGAGAGAAGGGGACCAGAGCTGGGTATCTGTGGGAGGGGGATGTGTCTTGCTTTTTTACAGAACCCCAAAATCCCCTCCCACCTTTTCTTTCTTTCCCAAGTACTAGCCTAAGGGTAGAAGGAGCAGCACATAAGGTTATCCCTAGTGTTGAGAAGTACAATCCCTGAAGGTATTGGCAACCAGTTGAATGAGGAAGTACAATCCACAGATTAGCTGTTAGCAACCCGTTGTCTTTTCTTTGATAACCAGCCCTCATCTTCTAAACCTCTATCATTTATTACTTCCACTGCCAGGCCTTCTGCCCCCTGCCTCAGTTCCTTGAGGAATATGACATTTTCTGTTCCCTCAGGCCAGGCAGGGCTGCAGACAGATTGCCTTTTGGCAAAGAAAGCATGTGGGGAGTCAGTACAATGGGCTTATTTTATAGAACTGTTCTCTTAACCTCATGTTCCCACCATCCTCATCTATTTGTCCCCTTACAACTTTATAAAAAGGGACACTAGAATAATTATATAACCAGGTGACATGCCGACTACATCCAACCTAAACAGGGATAAAAGAAACAAAATCTACTGATCTAGCCCCAGAACATGATATATTCCTTAATAAAACTGATCTTATCTATAATCATCTCAAATGCTTGGTATAAATCCCACAATTAAAAGGCAGATTATGGGCTGGGGTTATGCTCAGGGGTTAGAGCACTTGCCTACCATGTGTGAGGCACCGGGTTCTGTCCTCAGCACCACATAAAAATAATAAATAAAATAAAGATATTGTGTCCATCTACAACTAAAAAAAGAAAAGGCATATTGTAAGACTGAATTAAAAAATAAGGTTCAACTATGTGTTGCTTGTAACAAACATAACTTAAGCATAAAATTAAAAAGGTCTAAAAGTAAAAATATGAAAACAGGTAATCTATGCTTACAATAATTTTTAACATCTGGAATGGTTATATTAAGTTTAGACAAAATTGATTTCATTAAAAAGTCAAGAAGTTCATTTGCTAATGACAAACAGGTGTTTAAAATGATATAATACTGCTAGATATTTATGCACCTACTAATAGAGCTTCAACATATATGAAGCAAAACTGATCAACTAACAAGGAGAAACAAACAAATCCACCAATATAGTCAGAGATTTCAATAATCCACCTCCATAACTGATAGAACAAGTAGAAAATCAATATTACAAAAGAATAGAACTATTTCACCTAATTTATGTTTATAAAGTATTCCATCCAATATTTGGAAGCAAAGTATGCATTCTTTGCAAGGGCACACAGAAATACATTCTTGTCCATAAAACAAGCTATCTGAGCTCCC
The DNA here is from genome assembly GCA_004024805.1 of Geosciurus inauris. NCBI lineage: Eukaryota > Metazoa > Chordata > Mammalia > Rodentia > Sciuridae > Geosciurus > Geosciurus inauris. Next base: position 19,498 of record PVHX01016647.1, on the reverse strand, counting down.
ATATTCATTGCTGCCCTATGCATAATAGCCAAGAAGCAGAAGCAACCTACATGTCCATCAACTGATGAATGGATAAAGAAATTATGGCACATATATACAGTGGAATACTGTTCAGCTATAAAACAAGAAAACTCTGTAATTTGTGACAACATGGATGGAACTGGAGATCATTATGTTAAGTGAAATATACCAGGTACAGAAAGACAAATACAGCACCTTGTATCTCACTTGTATGTGAACTTTAACAGAGTTATCTCATAGAAGCTGACAGAGGAAAGCTGTTTACCAGTGGCTAAAGGAAGAAGGGAGGAGGAGATGGCAAAAGGTTGAGCAATAGGTACTAAGTTACAGATAGATAAGAACAAGAAGTTCTGGTGTGCTGTTTTATGGTATGGTGACCCTAGATAACAAATTACATACAATCTATTTCAAAAAGATAAAAGAGCCGGGCGCGGTGGCTCAAGCCTGTAATCCCAGCACTTAGGGAGGCTGAGACAGGAGAATCGCGAGTTCAAAGCCAGCCTCAGCAATGGCGAGGCGCTAAGCAACTCAGTGAGACGCTGTCTCTACATAAAACACAAAAAAATAGGGCTGGGGATGTGGCTCAGTGGTCGAACACCCGTAAGTTCAATCCCCAGTACCAAAAAAAAAAAAAGATAAAAGAAAAGATTTTGAATGTTTTTACCATTAAGAAATAAAAATTGTTTGAGGAGATAGGTATATTTAACTTGATTTAAACTTTGTACAATGCATATATGTATCAAAACATCATGTAATTTGATTAATATGTACATTTTTAATATTTTATGTATCAGTTGAAAATTTTGCAAATAAACTACAAATAGTAAAATAGGAGTTGCCATTTCTCTTCATTATTTATCTCAATCACCAGAAGTTAATCTCGATAGAACATCTTAGAATTTGAACTTATTTTATTTATCTATACCCATCTTTCTATACTCAAGTAATCAAATTTAAGAACAAAATAAAAACATTTTTAAACAAACAAAACCAACAGAGTTCATCATGAGAAAATATTAAAGAGTATATTAAAAAAGAGTTAGGAGTAAAATAAAAACAAAATTAAGTAAAGGTATTATATTTCTGTAGTAATGATTAATTACATCTACCATACTTAAAAATAATTAAGAGAATGCCTTGCATATTATTAGTAAGCTAATTTCTTTGAAAACCCAGATGAAGGGGACAATTTCAAAAAGAAAAAATGTCTCAATAAGTAACACAATATAATAAGAACTTCCATAATTACTTCAGTTCATATTTTAAAATATCTTCCTACAACAAATCCCAAGTCAGAAATTCTTATTTTCAAACATAAGAACATATGATACATCCTGTATACAAACTCTTTCAAAGAATAAGAGAAAAATCTGTCTCAATTACATGGATTATTATTTTGATAAGAAAATATTGTGAGGCTCTACAGATTCTAAAATTATAGCTCAGCTTCAGAAAGGAATATAGATGCAAAGTTCAAAAAAATAATATATTGAAATGCTGTATAAAAACTAAATGTCTTTATCAAATGGACCATTTTCTAAGAATTAAAAGGTGAGACAATATCAGAAAACTCTGTCAATGCAAGCCACAATAACAGATTAAAGTATAATGTCCAATAATAATTTTTAAAAATCCAATAGCAAGTCATAAAAAAAAATTAGCCAACTCAAAATTAAAGAGTAAGCTTAACTGATAAAGTTGATGCTGCTAGTGATGATAATCAATCAGAGCCAAGTTCTGTTTCTCCAGATGTGAAGACTGAACTCCAGAGAAATGCCAAGGCAAGCATAGAAAGCAAGTTCTATTTAAAGGATAGAAGAGAAACAGACTTCCCCCAGAGAAGGGGCCCCAGAGCAGGGTATCCAAAGAAGTGGTGGTGTTCTGTCTCTTTTATACATTTTAGATTTTCTTTATTCTCATGTCTTCCTTTTCCCTTATCTTGCCTCTCTTCTCTCCCCATCCTGAGTACTTGACTAAAAGGTGGGCCAAAAGATAGAGTGATCCAGGCAGGAAGGTAGGACCTGCTCAGGAGCCATTAATTAACAAATTCTACAACTCCCTGCAGGGAGAAACAATGCCTGAAGGACAGGTTACCTTAGCAACAGGTTGGAGGAAGGGGAAGGGCTTTGGAGATGTCAGCATTTTCCTCTCCTTTCCAACCAGCCCCCATCCTCTTGATGGGATCCAATTATTTATTACATATACTGACTGTCTTTTTGTCCCCCAGCCTCAAAGTCTACCTACCAAAATCCTATAGCAGTTAATCATGATTTGGGGAAGCATTTCAATGAAGTTTGAAATAAGAAAAGAATTCATGTTTTGTTTTTTTTTTCTTCATTCAACAATGTACCAAATTTACTGGTCAAAGTAATTAAAGAAAAATGAAAAAGATGATGATAGAGACAGAGATATAGAAATTGTACATGTAAGTGCTATTGATAGATATTATAAATAAAATAAACTTATAGAGAAAAGCCAAAAAAATCTAAATATGCAATTAGCATAAAATAGCTAGGAACTTGTTATATATACCAGGAAAAATATTCAAAAATTATATTAATTTTTTTGTGGGAAGCCACTAAAGAAAATGTACAGGATTAAATATCTGCATCAAAAGAAAAAAAAAAAATTTCAAAATCATGATGTTGTTTTCCACCTTAAGACAAATTAAAAGGAAATGCAAATCCAAACTAAGCAGAAGAAAGAAAATAATAAACAGACAGGAGATCAGTGAAAGAGATAACAGAAGAAAAAAAACACAGTAAAGAACAAAGCTAAAATCTGGTTCTTTGAAAGGAACAAGAAAATTCATCATCTTTATTCAGGAAGAATTAAAAACTGCCTGTCTATACTTAAAAAATCTACCCAAAACAAAGTTCCTAAAAGTAATAAGTAAGTTTACCAATGTTTCAGGATCCCACATCAATATACAACAAAGAGCCAAGAGAGCCTTAAAGTCCCCCTCTCAGCTTGACTGAACTTGAGACAACCGTCTCCTGACTACAGGCCCCGTGATCTCCCTTTTCTTAAAAGCACTTACTTTAGAAAACTTGTAAATTCTTTATCTGCCTCTTTGAGGTGGAAATTTTTTTTAAGTCTCTTGCCAGTTTGATTACCCAGGAATGTCTTACTTGAGAATCTGAGAGCCATTCATTTTGTAATTGTTAGGTCTGGTCAGGGTCTGAGATGCCCAATTAAGGGAACCGGTCAGCAGCTATGAAGCCCAGCGGCAAGCCAGATGTGACGTCACTAGTGGACACGCCTCCTGTCAATCAGCAAGTTTTTCTGGCCTATCCAGGAAGGACTTTGGCCTTCTCTTCCTGTCACAAAGCCCTCCCCTTCCTGACCAGGTTTTCTTGAAATTCTCTGTGCACGGAGGATCCAGCGCCATTCTTCCGGACACACTCTGGTGAAGGGGAGTTTGGTCCGAGGCCGGGCATTCCAATAAAGCCTTGCGAGTGGCTTAATTCATCTTCTTCTGGTCGTGTAATCTTTACAGTAATCATCAAGGATATCATCTCTCCCAGTTCACACCAAGTTGTAAAACTACCTTCTGTTATGAAAATAGAAGAAAGTTTACTTTCCCTTCAGGTAAGCCCAGTTAGCTAACACAGGTGGCCTATAGTTCTCCCAGTCTGGCTATTAAATCTCTTTAGTCTGGTTGTTTCAGGGGAATGTGAGATCAGCATGTGTTCTGGCTCCTCTTATTATAACATTATTAAGGGAAATCCCCCTTGTCTGTCTGACAATGTCTCAAGCTATTTTTGCTTTGACAAATTCAGTCTTTTTCTATATACTAGCAAAAAAAAAAATCAGAAATATAAAATTTTTACAAGACAATTTCTATAACAGCACAAAAATATAAATAAAAATAGAGATAAACCTAAAAAAAAGATGTGTATGAATTATATACTGAAAGCTAAAAGGTGTTGATGAAAAATGAAAAATCTAAATAAAAAAGGCCATATGCTGTGTTCATAGACCAGGAGACACACATTAAGATGTGTATTATCCCTCGAATATATCTATGGCATCAATGAAATCACAATCAAAGTCCCAGCAGGGTTTGTTTATTTGTTTTTCTTTTGGGAGAAATTGAAAAGCTCATTGTATAATTGATTTTAAAAACTGCAAGTGAATTAGAAGATTCCAAACAAATTTGAAAAAGAACAAAATCAGAAGACTACACTAAGTTAAATCAGTGTATTTTTTGTTTTTCACTGGTGCACTGCAATTATACATAATAATAGGATTCTTTATGCCATAGTCATACATGCACATAACATAATTTGATCAATCTCATGCCCAAGGACCTTCCCTCTCTCTCCCTTACTCCCTATTGACATAGATAGATAGATCAACAGAAAAGAGGAGAACCCAAATAGCCCCACACATATACATTCAAATTATTTTTGACAAATGTATGAAAGTAATTCAGTGAAGAAGAGTTTTTCCAACAAATGTGAAACAATTGGTTACCGATGCAAAAAATATGAACTTCAATGCAAACCATACCATTAGTAAAAAAAAAAAAACTAATTCAAAATATGTCACATATTGAATACTAAATTTGAAACTATAATTTATTGATGAAAATATCGGCAAAATTTTTATTCTTTGGATTAGACCAAGATTTCTTAGATATGACACTAAAAAACAGAAAAGAAAAAATAATCTGAACTTCATCAAAATTTAAAACTTCTCTTGTTTTAAACTTCAGGGAGAATAGGTATCAGACTGGGAAAGATTATTTGTAAGTAATAAATCCCATATAGATATTGACCAAAGATATGCATTTATAAAAACAGAAAGAAAGAAACTCTCAAAACTCAGTAAGAAACCCAACAAACCATTAAAAAAAAAAGATGTGGGGTGGGGGTGGGGAGAAAGAGTTGAGCAATCTCCTCATCAAAGAGATCATGTATAAGATAATAAACATATGAAAAGGCACTAGACATCATACATCCCAAGGGAAGTTCAAATTAAAATCAGGGGATAGCATACAGCCATTGGAATAGGTAAAAACTTTTAAAATGACCATGCTAAGTTTTGTGGAGGAAGTGGAAGAACTGGAATCTGTGTAGGCGACTGTGAGCTACTGGAGGTCAGGGAGTTAACTGTTTCTTCTTTACATCCCCAAAGCCCTCAGGATGTCTGGCTAAGAGCATATAACACACTAACACTTCTTTCAGTTCTATTCAAAAATATGCATCCACTTTTTCATGGTGCTTTAGCAAAAATAATCTATATAATTTCCTATGATAACAAGCTGGAATAAAAAATTTTTCAATTATTTAAAATAAATGTGTTAAGTAATAAAACCTTGAGTAAGATTATTTCTTAACCTACTGATTGTAAAAATGTCAAAATTCTAAAAAAGGAAAAAATGCATCCAACTAACACTACAAGTATTACAAATTATAAAGGAAATTAATATTCACAGTTCTCACCTTGTCTCCACTTAAATTATGTTGACTTGATCTCCACTGGTATCCTTTATAGTTAATTATTATTTATAATCCCAGTAACCTCTGAATTTTTCATTCATAAATATTTTTCCTTTTCTTCCTTTTTAGGACTAGACCATATTATAAATTGCAAAATCAAACAGGTCATTTTTTTAAAGCATAAATTATGAAGTAAAACAAATTGAGATTTGAATATAGACATAGTGAGCTAACTTATAATCTTCTAGTTACAACACAAATAATTAAAATATGTGGAGTGGAACCAAACAAAATGCTTAAGTCACAGAGTTTTACATAATGCTTTGCTGAGGTTACCTTTGGCTCACAGATTAGCTCTCTAGACTAACGAACAAAGTGCATTAGTGCCATCTCCTGGCAAGTAAGATGGTCCTGAAGAAGCGGTGTAACTTTCAACTAAGCATCTTACTTAGCAAGTAGTTCATATTTACTAAAAAGATGAGAGTAAAAGAAGCCTATAGATTTTCCTCCACCAGGAAGACTATCTGTTAAATAAAATAAATGAGGATTAAATTTTCATCCACCTAAAGTTATTATTTTTTATTTTTCAATACCTTACCTCAATTTACAACATGAATTTTTGTAGCTTTAATATATAGTTATAGAATTTATATAATTTTTTATATTTTATGAATGCATTTAAAACATGTTTATAAATATAAATTTTAGAAATATATTACTTATAAATGTATATTATATTTAGTATATATCAAGAATATAAATTAAACTTGGATATGGAAAAATTGTCTCAAAATATTAAGTTCCTGATGGAAGACAGTAAGGATTCCTGTCTTTTCAAAGACTCCTATGTAACATGTACAGAAATGTTAATAAGCTTATAGGGAAAGATATAATTATGTACTGAAGGTCTGATATTCTCAGACCCCAATCGTCTGTACTTGTTTAAGAAACTTTTCCAATGGAAAAGATGTAAAGGCTTTTTTAAAAAAACTCATTATTTATGTCTCTGACTTGTATCAGAAAGATTATTGGTATGAGTTCTTCAGTCCCACATCCTAAAATTTATCCCATTTCTTTACATTTTTAATTCAATGGAGATACATATAGATATGCATTTTACCTTTTTCCCATTTTAAATTGTGAATGATCTTTACGACTTTCTTGTGAAATGACAATATTTTTATCATTTTCAGGAAATAATAACAAACTGTATACTCAATGAAATATGGCTGCTTAAATTATGAATCAGAGATGGCTAAAATTTAATGTCAAAAGACCAGAAAATCTTCAGTGAATGTAATGTCCTTAAAGGTAAAAATGTTTTATTGTTTCAAATACTTATTTGCAACACCTAAAACAATATATGTTATATAGTAAGTGTTCAGTATATATTTGTTGTTTTCTTAATAAAAGAGTTAGTTGGACTCTTTACATTTCTAACTCTTAGGAAATTTAAGTAGAAATTTATTATCATAAAAAATAAGATAATATGAAATTTAAATCTGGAGATTTTATTTAAACTTCCAGATATTTCTTATGTCTCAATATTTCAAATGGAATGTGCATGTGTACACACACACAATTCATAAGCTACATTAGTTTACATATAAATACAATATAGCATTCTGTATTTGTCCCTCAAATTTTCTTTTTTCATCCAATTACTCTTAGCAATTTTATTTGTGCTTAGGGGTTTCACTCAGTTTTTCTATGTGAATGACCCAAATCTCTACCTATGGCCACACCTTCTCTTCTATATTTTAGAACCAATCCTCATTTTAAACTTTCTGCCATATATATATATGTAAATATATATATGTGTGTAGGTATCTATCTGGTGTATCTGCTGAATATACCTAATCCACTAACAGTTCAACTTAATAATATACAAACCTGAGAAAATGACTTCCCAAATATGTTTTCTCTTATTTCCTATTTTTTTTTTAGTATCAAACCATCCTCCCAGCTAATGAGACTTAAAATTCTTTTAAACTTCATATATATATACACCTCAGACTTGAGACAGATACACACACACATGCACACACTTTTCATTTTCACTTTCATATGCCAAATTAATATCCGGATTAATTCACACCTAGCTGCATTTAATAATCAGCCTCAAGGTTAAGAAGCCACTGATCTATCATCACAGCATCATCTAATTCCTGCTACCATTTTAATTATTCTAGAACATGTTATTACTGTTAGGTCGGTTCAGGGTCCAGGGTGTCCAATTAGGGGGGCTGGTCAGGGCAGCTGCGGAATAGAGCGGCCAGCCAGACGCTGATGTCACCAGTAGAGGCGCCTCCTGTCAATCAGTGGGTTTTTCGAAGGACTTTGGCCTTCTCTTCCTGCCCTAAGCCTTCCCCTTCCTGACCGTGCCTTTTAAAATTGTCTGTGAACACACATGCCATTCTCCTGGACACACTCTGATGAATGGGAGAGTTCAGCCTGAGAGCGTGTATTTCCAATAAAGCCTTGCCCAGTGGTTTTAATTTGCCTCCTTTTGGTCATCTGGCTTTTACAATTATGTCAAGACATCCTAAATAAAATACTAGTTTACTGTGTTAAGTGAATAAAAGTCTCTGGCCAAATAAGTTAGGGGAAACTAAATTTTTAAAAAATAAAATTAATTACTTCCTACAGAGTCATTAATATAGTGTGAATGTGAGTGTCCAACAGGGAAAAATACCAAATAGTTTTCCTTACTTTCACTGAAGGTCAAACATTTTACATTGTTTGACCAAACATTTACATTGATCTCTTACATCAATGTTCCATTGAGGATTTGAAAAGCATGGCAACTTCTCTCATTTGCTCAAAAATGTAATAGTAAAGACAGCACATACCCAGTGAGCCAGCCACTAGTCGAGGGCAGCTATTTAAATTAAAATTACTCAACATTAAGTAAAATTTTAAAATTAAATTCCTCAGTTACATTATCACAATCACAAGCCGTTAGAACTACGTGGAGTTAGTGGTTACCTTATCAGACCACAGAAGCAGAAAAGATTTCCATCATTACAGAAAGTTCTATGGGACAGCATTGCTCCAGAATAAGACTAACTGGACTCAACCAAGCCATTGTCCTTTGACTTGGGACAATGTCTGCACAACTCCAGATCTCATTTTCCTTATCAACATACTGAAGATTATGATAACAGACTGTCAACTAACAGACTGTCATGAGAATTAGGTGAAACTGAAGCAAGAATTAAACATAGGCAGTGAGTGTAGACAGGTGATGAGGGAGTATGATTCCATAGATGGAAGCTGATTTGGGCCTGGGAAGTTGGGGACTGCCTATGGGAGATTGATATACGAATAATTCCAGAGCCCTACTCCACCGTTACCAAGATAACCAGCCCCAGGAATTGTTCCTCCCTGCAGGAGCTGTTAGTTAATGCCTCCTGGCCTGCTACTTCCCTGGATCACTCTACCCCTTGGCCTTCCGTATTGCCTACTTGCTTCCCACCTTTTGGCTCACGCGCCTGGTCATCTAGGCCTAGTCAGATATGCAGGGTGGGAAGAAAGAAGACAGGGAAGAGGGCAGGAGAACAAAGAAAATCTAAAACATATAAAAGGGGCAGAGTGCTCCCACTTCTTGGGATACCAGGATAGCAGCTATGTCCCCCTTATTCCTCCCCGGAGAAGTCTATTTCCATCCTTTAAATAATATTTGCTTTCTATGCTTGCCTTGGCATTTCTCTAGTGTTCAATCTTCACATCTGGGAAATGGAACTCATGTCACTAGAAACCTGCAGTATCAAAATAATACACATAAAATGCTTAGAACAAGACCTGATGATAATAATTTAGTATATGGTAAGAAATATATTCATTTGTGTTATTAAAATTGCTCTCCATGCCAAGTGAATAAAATCCAGCGTTCTTAGTCTGCTGTTCAAATCAATTTTGGTTTGTCCCCACTTTCCTGTTCAAGGCTTTCTTTTTGCTATTTCCTTGTATTCTTCCTGGTTTCTAATCAAAATCACAGGTCCCAATAAATATCCCATAGTTTACAGGCTCTGAACCTTGCTAAAGTTTTTTTCCTTTGCCAAAAATGTCCTCTCCACCTCCTATTATCTCCACATCTAAATCCTTTCTTTAAAGTCAATAGCAAATTTCTTGCTTTTACCACAAGCAAGAAATCCATGCCTCTGACTCTAATGGCTGTTCTCTGCATATGCTTTTGGAAAACCCAATTCTGTTTAATAGGTATGTATTCATAACATTTCTTCTACCTAAATTGTCCTATTAACTACGGTATGCATATCTTATACATTCTGGAGGTCATCTATAAGAAAAGAAGCCATATTTTAATATACAGATTTTAGCTCTGCACAGTTTAGCCTGTAACCCTACCAAGTGACAAGTGCTATTTGCAATTATACCTTCCATGATATTTAGAATCCTTACATAGTCTAAAATTCAGTCTTTCAAAGTATATGATAATGATAAGGTGAACTTTTATTTTTTAATAAGAAAAAAACAAAATCACAGTAATTTATTAGATCAATGGATATTATCCAACATACCATGACTCTTAGTATAAATACACATCTTACATGAAGAAATCTTCATCTTCAAATGAACGTTTCCTAGCTAATTTTATTCTGAGATAGAAATGGAATTAAAAGCAATAGTCTTGCCTGATATAAATTATCCCTGAAATTTTACCACTGGGTGTCCTTCCTGCCTACTTTGAATGCTGACCATAAAGTGACAGGGGAAAAGGACAAGAACATATCCATCCTGCGTAAGCACAGAATGTGATTTCATGAATGTAAAACACTTCTAAAAAATTCAAAAAGTCAATGTACTAATTAAAAGTGCTTTGGGGTATGAGTAATCCAAATAGCTAAGCAATATTTATAGATGTAATCTTTACTTTGGACAAGCCAAATGATATATTCAATATACCAGCAACTTTTCTTTCATTGTTAAGAGATGATAAATAGTAATTTCCAATCCCTCTTAAAATGCATTCAGCATTTATGAATGGAAAGAAATTCTCTGTTTCCAAGAGAGTTTAAACGAACTCTTAAAGTCTCTGAACCTTTGCTAAGGCTTCACTATGATAGTGACACACAGTAGCAGCTCGATCATTGATTATATAGATGTCAATACTGACAATAATTTCTAATATAGATACATTTCCACTGCTTAAAGCATCTCCTTGTTTTATAATTTGCTTCCAGGAAGCAAAACAGTTTAAAACCACTTAGAATTTTTACCACCAAGTGTATTAAATTCAGAAGGGAAGTGGGTAATTGAAATTGATTTAAAGATGTATTCTAAACTGGGAGTGGTGGCACATACCTATTATCCCAGCTACTGGGGAGACTGAGGCAGGAGGATCACAAGTTCAAAGCCAGCCTAGGCCACTAGGGAGATCCTGTGTCAAAATTTTGAAAAGGGCTGGTATGTAGCTCAGTGGTAGGGTACTCCTGGGTTTCGTTCTCACAAAAACAAAGACAACCACCCATTATTTTTCTCCTATCCCATCAAAGACTCTACTTTTCCAAGGCAAACACTTCAGCTAGCTTTTAGAACTAAATATTTGATGTTTCTCTGTGTTGGTTTGAAATATATACCAAGCCCTATTCTAAATAAAATTGTAAAGTTAAACTTGCTGCCCTTCAAATTGCCCAACACTAAGTGACTCTCCCCTGTAGAAACACCAACATCATACAATATACATTGAACAAAATACCAACTCTGTGCTCAATTAAAACAAGAAAAAAAAAACCTCTTATCCCCCACTGGTTTCCTCTACTTGGGTGGGTTTAAATCAAGATTAAGATAAAATATATCTTTAACTTTATTGGACATGTTAAAGTAGAAAGAAATATGTAAATATAGTACATATGAAAATATTTATAGCTAGAGTTTAATATAAAAAGAATCCATATTTAAGTATTTGTAATATATTTAAGCATATACAAAAGGAGAGAGAATAATATAAAATACCTTTTGATCTAACTCACACCCTCATCCTATTTTAATATTTTTATATGTCCTTCAAGTAATATCATCCTTGGGTAACACTTGGGTAATCTCATTCCAATTACTCTGTCCCCCAAAATAAAAGATTGTATGAATTTTCTATTTATGGTTCTAATGCATACTTCCATACCTTACCAAATACATACATATATATAAATATATGATATTTTATTTTTAAATTTTATGTAAGTGTCTTATACTTAAGGTATGCTTTTTCAAACTTCCTTTTTCTATCAATATTAATTTTATAAATATTTTTGTTCACTGAAATTATAGCATATATGAATAAATGTATTATACATTGCATAAACATACCCTAATTTATGTTAATTTTTCTCCTATTGATGGACATTGAAGTGGTTTTAAATTTTCAACTATAATAAAAATGCTGCATTAATCAATTTTGAACATAAAAACTTGTTTATATTGGCAACATTTCCTCTATAGAAATAATGTCCTGAAAGAAAATGCATTTCTTTAACTTTACTTCTAAATCTTGGCACTAATACTGACTTCTACTAGTAGTTTATGAGATCTCTGATTGTCCCATATTCTCAATAAACATTAGTATGTCATTATTTTTTGGTTTTTGATAAATGTATGATTATAAAAATTTAAATTTGCATTTCATTTATTGTTAATGAAGTTAAGCATCATTTCCTATCATTGTGGGTGGGTCATTTGGTTTTCCTCTGTTATAAATCAACTATTAATATTTTTAGTCTATTTGGTGATTGGGTTATTGACTCTAAGATTAAGTATGTTCTGCATTCTAATCCTAATTGAATGTATGGTTTTCAAAATAGCACATACAATTTGGCATTTCATGTACAGAATTTTTTAATTGTAATACTTTTCAATCAATTAATTTTTCCAATACATGTGACTTTTTCATCTTCATTAAGAAATCTTTAGCTTATTTCAAATGCAAAAACTTATAATATGTTGGCCTTTAATAACTTATGAGTAAAGTGCAGGTCTTCATTCCCATAAAAATTTATTTGGTTATGCGATATATGGTGTCCCATGATTAAGCATTTAATCTAACTCAGGGTCCAGAGATCTGCCAAAAAGTGACTTTGCTTTCCTTCCTGCATTGTCACAAGATCTTGCTTTGTCACATGATCCATGCAGCATGTCTATATTACTCCATTCTTTAAATAACTGCTGCTTCATAAGGCTCAAGGGGCAGAGATATTTGAACTTCCACTTAAATAAGCTTGAAAGCCTTCAACTCAGGGTCCATCCCAGAGTGGACAGCCTTGTAGGGAACTGAGTGAGAGGAGCTCAAATGCCTAAAAAGGCATTTAAATGAGGGATCAGGATTGTTGTAGCGCAACAGAAAGTTGTAGAGAATGTAATGAACTGAGGATCATATGCTAAAGAATTCAAAATCATTTCTTAAAATTTCACCTAATGTATATAACTTTTTACCTAAAACATAAAGTAAAAGCCGGGCGCGGCGGCTCAAGCCTGTAATCCCAGCACTTAGGGAGGTGAGACAGGAGAATCGCAAGTTCAAAGCCAGCCTCAGCAATGGCAAAGCGCTAAGCGACTCAGTGAGACCCTGTCTCTACATAAAACACAAAATAAGTCTGGGGATGTTGCTCAGTGGTCAAGTACCCCTGAGTTCAATCCCCAGTACCAAAACCAAAAACAAAACAAAAAAAAACCATAAAGCAATATTTGATCATGGTAAAATATCCATAAAGTAGCAATTCACAATGGAAGAAAAGTGAAGGAAGGAATATGGTCTTATTTAGGTACCTTGACATGTCAGAAGAATAATAAGGATACATATCTAAATCTCTAAGCCTGGCTGTTTGTATTACATGCATTCTTCTTTTCTCTCACATGGATTCCAGTTCATACTCACTGATTCCCATGAGAGATGACAGGGATGGGAGAGTATTGCATCTGCAAATTATAGAGATGACAAAAACAACATCAAAAAGGCAAAAAGCAATGCTTTAAAAAAATAGAATGCTTCTACAATTTGATTGGAAATTCCCAGTATCAAATGAAAGACTGTGTCCATGATAATTTGACTAACACAGTAGTAGAACATGGACAAAAAAGATGTTCAAAGATAAGTGCTGGTCATGAGGACTCAAAGAAAAGTGGGTTTTAGTGTGTCCAGTATGATGTAGAAGTTCATATTGTGGCCATTAAATGATGTCATTAGACACTTAAATATCATGGATAATACCCTTATCCTGATACCCTTGATCCTAAGTGTATTTAAGGCATCCCTATAACATGCTTACTGAGAGTAATACATTATTAGGGCTAACACACATATCTAATCCACCTCCACATTCTTATTCTTAATTAACTAAATGGACACCTTGATTTTGTACATTGACTTTTTCTGAGCTTTAATAATATAAGTAAGCTTCTCTAATACAATTGGGTTTTTAGCACATTAATGAGATGAAGTTTCTAAGCCTCAAAATCTAAGAGCCCACGTCTGGACAGTGAAGACTTAACTAGGTGAATACAACTGTATGGACTGAGAAGACCAACAGCCAGGATCCTCCAAGTGATACATCTCAACCTGATTACAGGTGCTCTTCCCAAGCCTATGTTTTCTGTACAGACTTAGAGCACTGGAAAGATTGATGTGTATGTAAAGAAGTGCCAAGGCTACAATGAATCAACATGATGCATTCTAACTTTGAGGATGAGGGACAATTTAATAGATTTATCTTTATTCTGGGCCTTGAAGGATGAGTTGGCTTGTGGCCTAATGAAAGCCATTCTAGACTGAAGAGAACACAAAGGCTTAAGAACACTTTGACAAAGTTAAACTTTTTATATATATATCATTAATGCTCAGTACAATTTTTATAGTTTGTCTTTTCTTTGTCTTTTCTTATCTTTGTGTTGGTTTTTAGGGTTCCCTCCACATTGATTTGTGTGAACTTTCTGTATCAAGAACATGAAATATTTTATATGCATGGGGTTTACAATTTTGTATATTTGGATCTATGTAGCTTTTTCACTTTAAGATACAGATTAATCATTATCTTTAAACTATATATATACAGACTAAACAAATATTTATCTAGATAGATTTTTAAAAAATGTTTTTTTATGTTTTACTTCACCTGAAATTTCCTTGAAGCATATACTGTTACATGGAGGTAGGGTTGTAAATAACTTGCTAATTTCTTCACATTTCATGTTAATTTTTAATTTCCCATGCAAACCAGAGTCAGATTATGGATTATGTTTTGTTCTGTGGATTTGATTGTCCTTACACTATTTTAACATTGCTTTCATTATTTTTTTCTAGTTTATTTTTAAAAGATCTAATAAAGAAGCCAGGATCAGAGGTGCACACCTATAATCCTGGCAATTCAGAGGCTGAGATAGGACGATCACAAATTTGAAGCCAGGCTGGGCAACTTAGAAAGACCCTGTTTCAAATTTTAAAATAAAAAGGACTAGGCCTGTAGCTTAGTGGTAAAGTGCACCTGAGTTCAATCCCCAGGAACTCACCCTCTCGTGCAAAAAAATACAGTAAGACATATTTCTTTTCATTATATATGAAAGACTGAATATGCAAACTGACAATGGCCATCCCATATGTGACAAGAAAAGTTCAACCTACAACTTCTGCATGAACTATGCTGGGAAACTAAACCACAACTTCTGCAGAAATTGATGGTCAAAACTTGGTCAGGTCATTGACTTAAAAATTCTCTGTTGTGTTGCACTGCCAACTAGAGAATGTCAAATAAATATGCTCTCTAAACCAATCACAGAGAATTCCCTGATTCTGGTTAGCTTGCCTCCAGCTTCTCCACACAGACAACCTCCAATCAGATCACACTTGAATCCTTTTCCCACTCCCCTGCTTGTCTTTGAGTTTCTGTCCAACATAAGATACTGTGGCTGACTCCCTTTCTGTGTAGCAAGCTCTGAATAAATACTATCCTCATTTGGGTTTTCTTCATTTACTTCTACATACCTCTTTTTCAGAATTCCCATAGCATAAATATCTCTTACTTCTTTTTTTTAAATTTATTTATTCTACTTAGGTATACATGAGTGCATTTTGATTCCTTGTATCCAGATGGATCAAACTTTTCATTTCTCTGGTTATACGTGATATAGAATCACATCATATATGTAATCATACATGAAGCTAAGGCTATGATGTCCATCTAATTCCACTATCTTTCCTGCCCCAATGCACCTCCCCACTCCCTCCCCTTTGACCAAATTTACACCATTCTTCCTGTGTCCTCTCCCTCAGTATAAATTAGCATCCACTTATCAGACAGAACATTCAGCATTTGGTCTTTGGGGATTGCCTTACTTTGCTTAGCATGATATTCTCCAACTCCATCCATTTACCTGCAAATGCCATAATTTTATTCTCTTATTGTTTGAGTAATATTCCATTGTGTATATATACACAATATATGTGTATATATACCACAGTTTCTTTATCCATTCATCTATTGAAGGGCATCCAGGTTGGTTACACAATTCAGCTATTATGAATTGAGCTGCTATAAACATTAAAGTGGCTGCATCACCGTAGTATGCAGTTTTTAAGTCCCTTGGGGTATAGAAAGAGGAGTGGGATAGCTGGGTCAAATGGTGGTTCCATTCCAAGTTTTCTAAGGAATCCCCATACTGCTTTCCAGATTGGTTGTACCAATTTGCAGTTCCACCAACAATGTATGAGTGTGCCTTTTCCCCTACATCCTTGCCAACACTTATTGTTGTTTGTATTCTTGATAATTGCCATTCTGACTGGTGTGAGATGAAATCTGAGAGTAGTTTTAATTTGCATTTCTCTAATTGCTAGAGATGTTGAACAGTTTTTCATGTCTGTTGATGGATTGTATATCTTCTTCTGAGAAGTGTCTGTTCAGCTCCTTAGTCCACTTAGTGATTGGGTTGTTTGTTTTTTTGGCATTAAGTTTTTTGAGTTCTTTATAGATCCTAGAGATGAATGCTCTATCTGATGTGCATGTGGCAAAAATTTGTTCCTAGAATGTCGGCTCTCTGTTTACTTCATTGATTGTTTCTTTTGCTGAGAAAAAGCTTTTTAGTTTGAATCCATTCTGTTTATTGACTCTTGATTTTACTTCTTGCACTATAGGAGTCTTGTTAAGGAAGTAAGGTCTTAAGCCAACATGATGAAGATTTGGGCCTACTTTTTCCTCAGTTAGGCACAGAGTCTCTGGTCTAATTCCTGAGTCCTTGATTCACTTTGAGTTGAATTTCATTTATGGGGAGAGATAGGGGTTTAGTTTCATTTTGCTACATATGGATTTCCAGTTTTCCCAGCACCATTTGTTGAAGAGGCTATCTTTTCTCCAGTGTATGTGTTTGGCTCCTTTGTCTAGTATAAGATAACTGCATTTGAGTTTGTCTCTATGTCTTCTATACTGCACCATTGGACTATATGTCTATTTTGGTGCCAGTACCATGCTGTTTTTGTTACTATAGCTCTGTAGTATAAAGTCTGGTACTGTGATTGTCTCTCACTTCACTCTTCTTGCTAAGGATTACTTTGGCTATTCTGGGTCTCTTATTTTTCCAAATTAATTTCATGATTACCTTTTCTATTTTCAATGATGTTGGGGTTTTAATTAGAATCGCATTAAATCTATATAGCGCTTTGGGTAGTATGGCCATTTTGACAATATTGATTCTGCTTATCCAAGAGCATGGGGGACTTTTTCATCTTCTAAGGTCTTGTTCAATTTCTTTCTCTAGTGTCCTGCAGTTTTCATTGTAAAGATCTTTTATCTCTTTTGTTAGATTGATTCCCAAGTATTTTATTTTATTTTATTTTATTTTTGAGGCTATTGTGAATGGAGTAGTTTTCCTCATTTCTCTTTCAGAGGATTCATCGCTGATACATAGAAATGCAATTGATTTATGGGTGTTGATTTTATATCCTGCTACTTTGCTGAATTTGTTTATTAATTCTAGAAGTTTTCTCTTGGAATTTTTTGGATGCTGTAATTATAGAATCATGTTGTTGGCAAATAATGATAGTTTGGATTCTTTTCCTATTCGTATCCCTTTAATTTCTTCAGTATAATTACTCTAGCTAGTGTTTCAAGGACTATGTTGAATAGCAGTGGTGAAATAGGGAATCCTTGTCTTGTTCCCATTTTTAGAGGGAATGCTTCTGATTTTTCTCCATTTAGGATTATGTTGTCCTTGGGTTTCACATAGATAGCTTTTACAAAGTTGAGGTAAATTCCTACTATCCCTAGTTTTTTTAGTGTTTTGAATTGAACATGAAAGCATGCTGAATTTTGTCAAATGCTTTCTCTGCATCAATTGATATAATCATATAATTCTTATCTTTAAGTCTATTGATGTGATGGATTACATTTATTGATTTTCATATGTTGAACCAACCTTGCGTCCCTGGAATGAACCCCACTTGATCATGGTGCACTATTTTTTTTGGTATGTTTTTGTATGCAATTTGCCAGAATTTTATTGAGAATTTTTACATCTATGTTCATCAGGGATATTGGTCTGAAATTTTCTTTCTTTGATGTGTCTCTGCCTGATTTTGGTATCAGGGTGATACTAGCTTCATAGAATGAGTTTGAAAGGCTTCCCTCCTTTTCTATTTCATGAAATAGTTTGAGGAGTATTGGTATTAATTCTTCTTTGTAGGTCTTGTAGACTTCTGCTGAGAATCCATCTGGTCCTGGGCTTTTGTTGGTTGTCAGGCTCTTGATGGCATCTTCTATTTCCTTGCTTAAAATTAATCTGTTTACGTTGTGTATGATCTCCTGGTTCAGGAGGTCATATGCCTCTAGAAATTTGCCAGTGTCTTCAGCATTTTCTATTTTATTGGAGTATAGATTTTCAAAATAGTTTCTGATTATCCTCTGTATTTCAGTAATGTCTGTGGTGATATTTCATTTTCATCATGAATTTTAGTAATTTGGGTGTTCTCTCTCCTTTTCATTAGAATGGCTAAGGGTTTGTCAATTTTATTTATTTTTTCAAAGAACCAACTTTCTGTTTTGTCAATTTTTTGAATTATTTCTTGTGTTTCAATTTCATTGATTTCAGCCCTGATTTTAATTATTTCCTTTCTTCTACTTCTTTTGGTGTTGGTTGGGGCATAGATATTTCTGGTTGTTATGTCTTGTAGATGTATGATTCTCTTAAGAAGGATAAAATGTTCTTCTTTATCCTTTTCACTACCTTTGGTTTGAAGTCTACTTTATCTGATATGAGGATGAAAACTCCTGCTTGTTTACATGGTCCATGTGATTGATACTTTTCCCCCACCCTTTCACTTTCAGTCTGTGGATGTCTTTTCCTGTGAGATGATTCTCTTGAAGGCAGCATATTCTTGGGTATTTTTTTTTTTTAATCCAGTCTATCTGTCTATGTCTTTTAATTGATGCATTTAGGCCATTCACATTCAGGGTTATTAATGAAATATGACTTGTAATCTTGGTCATTTTGGTTTATTTTTGGTTTTTAACTTGAATTGGTTACTCTTTTGATTGCCCCCTCCACCTTTTATTTAGCGTAGTTCCTCTCTTTGTGTATTTCCTTGTTGGTTGTCATTTCCTGGAATATTTTGCAGAGAATGTGTAGTGCAGGCTTTCTTGCTGAAAATTCTTTTAACTTTTGTTTATCATGGAAGGTTTTTATTTCATCATCAAATCTGAAGCTCAGTTTTGCTGGATATAGGATTCTTGGTTGGTATCCATTTTCTTTCAGAGCTGGTATATGTTGTTTCATGATCTCCTGGCTTTTAGGGTCTGGGTTGAAAACTGCTGAGATCCAAATTGGTCTCCCCCTATACGTAATCTGATTCCTCTCTCTTGTGGCCTTTAAAATGCTATCCTTATTCTGTATGCTGGACATTTTCATTATAATGTGCCTTGGTGCAGATCTGTTGTAATTTTGTACATTTGGTGTCCTGTAAGCCTCTTGTATTTGATTTTCCAATTCATTCTTCATGTTTGGGAAATATTCTGATATTATTTCATTGAAGGGATTGT
>PVHX01016646.1:0-42560 GCA_004024805.1 Geosciurus inauris | reverse complement strand
AAAAATATTTTTCTATTACATTATGTTAAATTTTAATATAATATACATAAGTATCCTTTTTATTAAAGATGCTAATAAAAATCATAAAATCAGGACACCACCGGGACCTCTGTAGGAGCCAAGCCAAGGTCAGGCCCAAGATTGCCACCCACCGATCCACCAACTCATGTGGGAACCCAGACCCAAGCTCAGAACCACCACCTGGGACCCCTGCAGGAGCCCAGGCCAAGGACAGGCCTAGGACCATCCTCGCAAGTCTATGTGAGAGCCCAGGCCCAGGAATGCCCCTGAACAGAGTCAAGGTCCCGCTGTCACTCCTTTCCTGTATCCATCTTGGAACACTGCAGCCATAGTCACAGCCCTCCTGATTTGGTAGTCTCCACCTTGGGGCAACAGACAGGGCCTGGAGGCAGCTGCCCACCACAGTTTATCATGCCATAGGACTTCATCTCTGATCAATCAGCCCAAAGCCATTGTCCCACCCTTTCAGTTCCATCTCTGAAAGTGTTTGCATCCACCTTGGGCCACTCCCACTGATATCTTGAGTTACATCCACTACCCCACCACCATCTTTAGTTGCAGTAGCATCCATCTGGGGACACTTGCTGGGGACTAGAAGTGAACTCCAAGATGAGGTACAGGTAATCTCTAGGGTCATTACAAGATTATAGGATAGAAACTGTAGTACCTCAGATCCACACTGCAAGAAAAGGAAAACACATAATTAATGTGAAAAAAAAAGGGAAGAAAAGGCCCCAAACAAACCAAGATACTACAACAATATAACCCATTGACAGGACAGTTGATGAAATGTCAGAGAAAGAATTCAGAATATACATAATTGAAATGATCTCTTAATTAAAGAATGACTTGTGAGCAAATACAGGTAAAAATTGTTCACTCCAACAGAGCAAATAAAGGCAATCATTGATCACACCAACAAAGAGATAAGGGAAAAAATACAGGTAGGAAAAGATTATTTCAAGAAAGAGTTAGAGATAGTGAAAAAAAAAACAGTCAGAAATTCTTGAAATGAAGGAAACAATAAACCAAATAAAAAACTTACAGAAAGCATCACCAACAGACTAGATCACTTGGAAGACAGAAACTCGGATAATGAAGACAAAATATACAATCTTGAAAATAAAGTTGACCACACAGTGAAGATGGTAAGAAACCATGAACAGAACATACAAGAATTATGGGATAGCATCAAAAGACCAAATCTAAAATTTATTGGGATAGAAGTTTCAAACCAAAGGAGTAGACAATCTCTTCAATGAAATAATATCAGAAAATTTCTCAAACATGAAGAATGAATTGGAAAATCAAATACAAGAAGCTTATAGGATACCAAATGTACAAAATTACAACAGATCTACACCAAAGCACATTATGGAAAATGCCTAACATACAGAATAAGAATAGAATTTTAAAGGCCACAAGAGAGAGAAATCAGATAACATAAGGGGGACACGAATTCTGATCTCAGCAGATTTTTCCACCCAGACTCTAAAAGCCAGATCATGGAGCAACATATATATACTGAACTCTGAAAGAAAATGGATACCATTCAAGAATCTTATATTCAGCAAAATTAAGCTTCAGATTTGATGATGAAATAAAAACCTTCTATGATAAAAAAAATAAAAGAATTTACAGCAAGGAAGCCTGCACTACACAACATTCTTGGTAAAATATTCCATGAAGCAGAAATAATAACCAACAATGAAAATCTGCAAAGAAAGGAACTACACTAAAGGAAGGTCAATCAAAGGAGAAACCAAGTCAAGGTAAAAACCAAAAATAAACCAAAATGCCTGGGATTACAAATCATATTTCAATAATAACATTGAATGTGAATGACCTAAACTCATCAAATAAAAGACATAGACTGACAGACTGGATAAAAACAAAAACAAAAACAACAACATTCCAGGGATGCAAGTTTGGTTCAACATATGGAAATCAATTAAAGTAATCCATCACAACAATAGATGTAAAGTTAAGAATCATATGATTATATAAATTGATGCAGGGAAAGCATTTGACAAAATACAGCTCCCTTTCATGTTTAAAACAATAGAAAATTTAGGAAACATAATAGTAGGAACATACCTCAACATTGTAAAAGCTATCTATGCTAACCTGAAGGCCAACATCATCCTAAATGGAGAAAAATTGGAAGAATTCCCTCTAAAAACAGGAACAAGACAGGGATGACCTCTTTCATGACTGCTATTCAACATATTCCTTGAAACACTAGCCAGAGCAATTAGGCAGACAAAAGAAATTAAAGGGATATGAATAGGAAAAGAACTTAAACTATCATTATTGGCCAATGACATGATTCTTTACTTAGAAGATCCAAAAAATTCCACCAGAAAATTTCCAGAATTAATAAATGAATTCAGCAAAGTAGCAGGATATAAAATCAATATCCATAAATCTAATGCATTTCTGTACATCAGCCATGAATCCTCTGGAAAACTACAGGACACTAAGGAAAGATACTGACAAAGATAATAGAAGATAGAAAGATCTACCATGCTCTTGGATAGGCAGAATCAGTATCATCAAAATGGCCATACTATCAAAAGTGCTGTACAGATTCAATGCAATTCCAATTAAAATCCCAATGTAATTCCTTAGAGAAATAGAGAAAGCAATCATGAAATTTATTTTGAAGAATATGAGATCCAGAATAGCCAAAGCAACCCTTAGCAAGAAGAGTGAAGCAGGAGGTAATGTCAACACCAAAACGTAAAGAATAGTGCAAAGCTATAGTAACAAAATGGCATGATACTGGTACCAAAATGAACATGTAGACCCATGATACAGAATAGAAGACACAGAGATAAACCCATATAAATATAGTTATCTTATAGTAGACAAAGGCACCAAAAACATACATTGGAGAAAAGATAGCCTCTTCTACCGATGGTGCTGGGAAAACTGAAAATCCATGTGCAACAAAATGAAATTAAACCCCTATCTCTCACCATGCACAAAACTCAACTCAACGTGGATCAAGGACCTAGGAATTAAACCAGAGACCTTGAGCCTAATAGAGGAAAAAGTAGGCCTAAACCTTCATCATGTTGGATTAGGCCCCGACTTCCTTAACAAGACTCTTAAAGCACAAGAAATAAAAGCAAGAATCAATAAATGGGATGGATTCAAATTAAGAACTTCTTCTCAGTAAAAGAAACAATCAACGAGGTGAACAGAGAGCCTACATTTTTGGGAGCCAATTTTTGCCACACACACATCAAATAGAGCATTAATCTCCAGGATATATAAAGAACTCAAAAAACTTTACACCAAAAAAACACAAAGAACCCAATCAATAAATGGGCTAAGGAGCTGAACAAATGCTTCCCAGAAGAAGATACACAATTTGATCAACAAATATATGAAAAAATGTTCAACATCTCTAGCAATTAGAGAGGTGCAAATCAAAACTACCCTAAAATGTCATCTCACACAAGACAGAATGGCAGCTATCCAAAATACAAGCAACAATAAGTGCTGGCAAGGATGTGGTGAAAAAGGCACACTCAAACATTGCTGGTGGGACTGCAAATTGTGCAACTTATCTAGAAAGCAATATGGAGATTCCTTAGAAAACTTGGAATTAAACCACCATTTGACCCAACTATCCCACTCCTTGGTCTATACCCAAAGGACTTAAAATCAGCATACTACAGTGACACAGCCACTTTAATATTTATAGCAGCTCAATTCACAACAGCTAAACTATGGAACCAACCTAGATGCCCTTCAATAGATGCATGGATAAAGAAACTGTGGTATATATACATAATGGAATATTACTCAGCAATAAAAGAGAATAAAATTATGGCATTTGCAGGTAAATGGATGGAGTTAGAGAATATCATGCTAAGTGAAGTAAGCTAATCCCAAAAAACCAAAGGCTGAATGTTCTCTCTGATAAGTGGATGCTGATTCATAATGGAGGAGGGGGTATGGAAAGAATGGAGGAACTTTGGTCAAAAGGGAGGGAGGGGAGAGGCCGTGGGGGCAGAAAAGATGGTGGAATGAGATGGACATCACTGCCCTAGGTTCATGTATGACTGCACATATGGTGTGACTCTACATCATGTACAACCAGAGAAATGAAAAGCTGTGCTCTATTTGTGTACAATGAGTCAAAATGCATTCTGTTGTCATGTATACCTAATTAGAATAAATAAATTTCAAAATTAAACAAAAATGAAAAATATTTAAAGAGATAAAACCAATTTCATGAAAGCAGATGACAATGTTTGGCTTATATTGTTTTGATGGTTAACTAATATTGAATTTTGCAAAGTAATCATATTTACAGCACATTTCAAAGATCTAGTTGTCTTATTAAGCAGAGAGAATGGCTATACATTCCTTGATCTAAAATCATTGATCTGAATTTCCTTTTCTGTGTGCAAATACATATGAAATAATTTTTTCTGTTGAGGTCTATTTCTAAATTTGTATTGAAGAGTAATATTATCCATATTGCTTTATTTTAGTGAAATTAATATATTTTCCTTTTCTACATAATAAGCTATCAAAAACCTAGAGATTTAAAACAAGACGAATTTTTTTTTTTTTTTTATTCACAGTTTCCATGAATCAGGAGCTTGGCTCAACTGCATTCTCTTCTCAGACTCTTGGCAATGCTGAATTTGAGGTTTCAGGCAGGCTATATTTTTATCTTAGGCTCAGCTAAGGAAGTATATGTCTCCAAGCTTTCTCACATTGTCAGCAAAATTAATTTTCATCTAGCTATAGATTGTTCTCTAAAAGCCAGAGACAGAAGAAGGAGCGAGAGACAAAGAGAGAGAGAGGCAGAGAGACAGAGAGACTGATATTTTGTTTAGAGTCTGACCTTTGTACCCACTTTAAAAAATTCAACTGATTGCAGCAGACCCACCCAGAATAATCTCCCTTTCTTTAAAGTCAAGTTATTTGATACTTTAATTATATCATCAAAATCCCCTCATCTTTGCCATGTTCTATTGGTTAGAACCAAGTTACATGTTCCATTACACTAAATGGGAGAGAATTATACATATTTGTGGGTCATTAAGAATCATATCAGAATTTTGCTAACCATATGCAATAAAATTACATATATAATAACATGTATTAATTTTATATATACATATAAAAATACATATTATATACATGTATACATATCAGAAGAAGTAACTTTTGAGGTGACAAATTCTGTTCAGGAAAGTATAATTTTCACAGGAAAGTATAATTCTACATTTTCAGTTCAAGAAAAATCTCAAGATTGAGATATTCTTACTCTGACGTTGGAGTCCAACTGATTATTAATCCAAAGTTTCTTCACTTGACTCTGTGTCCGTTCTAATGTATTTCTCCTTTCATTCAAGATAGTGCCCCAAATTTCCTTCTTTATGTAATACATTCAGTTTATTTCTAGGTCTCAAGTTTATCTAAATCCTCTATGCTCTCTTGTTCAGATGAGTAGCTGCTTTGCTTAATTGCTGGCACAGAGTCAATCATTCTTTTCTCAGAAAGTCTGACAAAGTGTCTTTCTTTTTTCAAAATGCTCACATGTGTTCACTTACAGCTTGTTGGACTGCAGTGTAGGTTTCTTGTGCACTGGAGAGTGCAGTGTACCTCCTGATGCTCCATTGCAGTTACAGTAGGCCACATGACTTCCTTTTGCCAATTAAATGCTATTGGATATAATAGAAACAGAGCCTTTGAATGGGCCTCTTCATGTCATTCTCCAGGAGAAGAAACTACCTTGAGTAGCCACTAGTCTAAGGTGGATAAAAGAAAACTGGAGCAGGCCTGAACCTCACCCACACCATGGAGCCATTCCTGGTTGACTTTCACCTTGAGGTAGAACATAACCTAGCAGAGATTGACTTAATTGTAACTGGCCTATAATCACATGAGCTTTAGAATAAAGGTATGCTGTTTAAGCCACTGAATTTTGCAGTGGTTTGTTAGATAGCATTATTATAGAAATGCTTAAGTAAAACATTGCCATCTGTGTACAGGTTTACCTATATCTGCACTTATGTTCATCTAATATAGTAAATAGATAATAATAAGTAAAATAGTATTTTTACTTATCTGTGTACAGGTTTACCTATATCTGCACTTATGTTCATCTAATATAGTAAATAGATAATAATAAGTAAAATAGTATTTTTAATAATCACTATTTAGTATTCTAATCCTAACATTGGTGTTAACAGTATTTATGCTATACAAGGCTTAATGAATGTTTTTTTTGTGTGTGTGCCTTGAGAAACTCTATTATGAGGCCCTGGATTCAATCCTCAATGCTGAAAATAATCAAATGAAATAAGTAAATTCTACTAACCTATTAAATCTAAGCTCAGTCTTAACCTACTAATTTTTCACTATTTGTATTCCCTAGGAACTTCTTTAGAGTTTAGATTTAGGACTTACTATTATCGACTTAAGTAAATTGTCATTGTTTGCTTGGGCTGAGTTTCCTCCTATATTTGTGGTTAACCATGACATTAGCATTAGTATTGCCATTTCCTGTGTTTGTTCTCTAGCAGGGCATTATTGCAATGAGTGGTATACATCCATTAATCAAATATTTACTGAGTGCCTACTATGAGCAAGGCACCAGGCCAAATTCATTGTTACCTACCACTTACTCTTCAGTGATGGATTGTCAGAATTGCTCTACTCAAAATTTATAGTTTGTGACCCTAGATATATATTAACTGTAAAGTAGAATTTCAGTGACTTAGCTAAAAATTTCAATTATAATTTATAGTCTACAAATATATGTATATATAT
Source organism: Geosciurus inauris (assembly GCA_004024805.1). Lineage (NCBI taxonomy): Eukaryota > Metazoa > Chordata > Mammalia > Rodentia > Sciuridae > Geosciurus > Geosciurus inauris. The sequence goes on along the minus strand of PVHX01016646.1, from coordinate 35,735 downwards.
ACATATAAATAAACACACATATATAATAAATTTACAAAAATTTTAAAAGGTTGCTATTGGCATAGTAATAATTAAAATTGCAAAGAAATTAAGTATTAATTAAAATTTTAACAAAAACATACAATATATTGACTTTTAAAAAATAATTTCAAAAGCAATCTATGTTATTTTCCCATTTAATTCTGATGAATCCTGTGATATTGTTAATGTTATAATCCCTATAGAGGCCAATAAAATTTGCTTTAAGGACACAAAACAAGTTTTGAAGCTGATTCAAACCCTATTTTAGAACAAGAAACAAACATAAACAAATATAAAATGTGTTTGCTGTGAAGTAGACAATCTATCATTCTGATAAAGGATTTGTATTTTAGAATAAGGCTGCTAATATTCTAATTTCAATTTTTCTACTTGTTTACTTTGTGACCAATAGCTAGTCAAGTCAATTAACCCCAGTTCCCTCATCTGCCAAATAAAAAGAATTGCTCTATCTATTTAAGGGTTTATGTAAAAATTAAGATACAGAACTTTTAGAACAGTGTCTGGGGAGAGGAGTTCTAAATAAATGCCAGTCATCACGATGACTTGATGGCCTTCATAATATTGATTAGGTGAATCAATGACATTTATAGAGATTACATGGACAAAATAAATAGACATGTCTACGTAAGTAAGTAACCAATCACAGACTAATGCTTGCCATTATGACTTCTCAATCCAAGTAACATGTGCCTATGAAACCAGGATGCTTTTTTCTGGCCACAGAATCTCACATCTGTAACCTATTTCCTTCCAATAGTCATGCCATTCTCCTGCTCTACTTCTTTTACAGTTGCTCTCAGGAGTGATGATCATACACAAAATAATGTACTTACTGTGTGCCAGGCACAGTTGTAGACATAATCATACTTATCTTTATGAGATATTCTGTTTTTACCCTCGTGTATGTAGAAAACGGGGACAAAAAATGTTAAAATGATTCACCCAAGGGAACATCAAAAGTAAACAGCATAGATGGTTGTAGATAGAATCTGTTGTACTTATTTCCTTAAGAGATTCATCTCTAAATAACATTCCTCAAAGTGAATTCTTTAACTTCATTGACTTTGTTTTTATCTTTATAGAAAAATTAAGCACAAAGTAGAGAATGTGAGTAGATGTTCAGGTGTGAGACATGAGGTTGCCCTCTGATTGTTCCCCTTTAGGGCCTAGTTGTTGCATTGGGAGTTTTGTCTCCCAAGTTCTATGTATGAAAATATTGTTGAGGCTCAGGGGTAAGATTCCTTTGCTTGGTTGAGTTGTGAGCATGAACTTGAAATGTCCCAATCACTTTCCAGTCCCTTTTAGAAGGGAGAGAGCAAGCTTAGCTCTAATGCGAGCAATAGATACACAACTTTAAGATAAATGTTCAGTGTTATTTTGACATCTGTAATACTAATCGCCACCTATATAGTAATGGTGGAGTCAAATGTAACATGAGCAAAAAATAAAAAATAAAACCTTAACTAGATGAGTCGTTAAACAGGTGTCCCCTACATCATCCACTCTATTGGTAATCACAACATGATTGGGGTAGGAATTACTAAAAGTGTAGAATTCAATTAGATAGAGGGATTACAATTCCTTAAGCAAAGATGAAAATAGGGTTGGATGCAAGAGAATGTTTGAACTATTTTAAGAAGTAAAAAGAGTAGAGACAGGATATAGGTAGCAGATGTCAGCTGTAAGGAGGAGGAATAAAAGTTAACTAAAAGTAATTTAAAAAAGAAAAGGACAAAGAAGAAACAGGAAAATTTGGTATTAGTAGAGGAAGAGAGTGAGAAAGGGGCAATGAGAAGGTCAAAATTGAGATACGAACAAACAAGCAAATGAGGGATCAAAGCAGTTCAAATTCTTGTATAATTATACCCAACCTAAGTCAAACCACGGCTAAAGAATAATTGGGTAAAGAAAAAAGCAATGAAAATGAAAGCAAAATTATACTAATATGTATATGTGTGCATATATACACATATATATGTATATATGTATACATATATATGTGTGTGTACATTTTTAAAACCTATTGCCACAAGGAGCATATGCCTCCCACATACCATACATACACAAAATCTTACAGAATAATAAAAAACAACAAAATATAATAAAATGATATTTAAACTATTTTAAAGTTAAAGTTTTTTAAAGTAAAACATACAGGGAATATGAAGGGAACAGAGTAGAAAAAAGAAAAAAATCTGTTTTAGTCAGCTTTTTTGCTGCTATGACCAAGAGACCTAACAAGAACAATTTTAGAGGAGGAAACATTTATTTGGAGGCTCACAGTTTCAGAGATCTCAGTCCATAGATAGCCATCTTCATTCCTAGGTGCTCAAGAAGAGGGAGGTAAGGCAGAACATCATAGGGAAAGAGTGAGGTAAAGAAAAGAGGCTCAGAACATCACAGGAGGAAGCAGAGAGAGAGAGAGAGCTCCACTCTTCAGGGACTAAATACATACCACAAAGGCACACCCCCAGGGAACCCCCTCCTCGTGGAGGGGGTTACCACTCCATTAATCTTTATCAGGGAATTAATGCACTGATTGGGTTAAGGACCTCATAACCTAATCATTTCACCTCCAAACTCTCTTGCATTGCTTCAAACAAAAACTTTTGGACAACAACACATTTCTAAAGGTTAATAAAATCATAATGAGAAATAAAGGGCTTGTTTCTGCTGAAGTGGTCAAAACTGTTGGCAAGGATGGATTTTCATTCTATATATTTATTTTTGGTTTTATAACCCTTGGATCAAGGGCTGGGGATTTTTAAATCTAATGTCTTTGTGTTCGTTCACCTAGCTCCCATTGTGGCTAGGAGTCAAAACTGATTGTAGCAGCTCTCAACTTCCTGTCTCTCACTTTAGGGTGGGTTAGACTGGGAGTGCTAACAAACTGTATTTCTATGGCAGAATTCTAAATTGGAAGTTCCCTTTGGAACTCTGTTGGTGGGTATTCGAGATTTGATCCACACCTCCTATTGCTGATGAGATGCTAGTCTCTGCAGGGCATCTGAATCTCTCTGGCTTTGGGTAAAATCCACTTTTATGGCATTGGGACTAAACCTTCACAGGTTTCACCTTTGCCACTATGAATATGAATTACCCTTTATTAGCCCTGGAGTGCAGATGCTCCTGTGAAACCTCTACAGGTGTCTTCCCAATTGCTCTTATGAGGTGACTGCAATGTTGGGAACTTACTCCCCTTCGTATGTGGAACCTGGATGCTACAATTTTCTTGGTCCTGTTTCAGTCTCTCTAAATTAGGTACACTCTGGGAATTATGGTAGGTGAAAATGGAAATTTCCTCTGAGTTCTCTATCTCCTATCTCTGCTCACTGTTGCACAGCACTTATAGATGATTCCTGCACTGCGTGGAAACCAGGCGTGTTTTCCACATCCACCAAACACTTTCCTACCAGCAATCCCAGATCCCGCCCAATGCTATTTTGGGTTGATTTTTGCTGAACCACTTTCCCCACCAATGCTGTCCATTAAAACCTGCCTTCCTCTCTAATCCACAGCTTTCCCCAAGCCAATTATTCTTTATTTTTAAATTTCTTTATCTGTTGGTCACACAGCCATCTTTGTATGCCTCTGCTCCTCCTCACTCTTCAGTAGCTTCTGCTTGAGTCTATTGGTGGTCAAGCTAGTGCATCTCAAATGTATTATTTCTATATTGCAAAATTTCTGACTTTCTCCCTATTGTTTCTAAAGTCCAGTATTAAGTTTCAATGAGATCCCTTAGTTACCCACCTCACAATGGAGAAGTCTTCCTGTTTTGTATGTCTAGGGCTGAGTAGCTTCTACAAAGTATATCCTTCCTTTCATCTGCCATCTTCTCTCTCTTGTTGTCTTCCATTATTACCATGGATTTTTCATAAAGCTTCTTAATTCTACCATCCAAGACTATATTGAATTGATTATTCCTACGTTTATGTTTTCCTCCTGGTTTCTAGCAATTCCTTTATACTTAAGACCTTTGAGGATTTCTCTGAGAGAACTAATTGGACCATGGAAGAGTTCCCTCCTAGGCCATGAATACTTGTTTTTTTTGAGAATTGCTAGTACTGTTTGTAGAGTTTTTATTTCATATTATATTATTATCAACAACTTTCAACACTAGAATAATAAAATTAACCAATATACCCACCTGTGGTTTGAATATTTTGATATTTTTTATTCTATCTTCCATTCTGCCACATTTTTGTTGTTGTTATTGGTATTTTTGGAACTTTCTAAGTTTATACACGAATAAATTTTTCATTTCACCAAAAATTATCTTTATTAGTATCTTTAACAAATAAACATGTAAATAAAGAAAAATATAATCACACCCAACATGATCAATAGCATTTTTTCTTTTTAATAATTAGCTCATGTTCACTTTACAGTCTGCCTCAAAAATGTCTATTTTTTTTTTTTTTTTTGGTGAATGAGGGTCAAAATGAGATACATTCATTATATTTGATATATGTCTCATGAAATTTTATCATCTATAACATTTGCCCTCTTCTAGTTTAACTCTTGACATTTACTCGTTAAAAAACTTGGTCATGAACATTATTACCCTATGTATAAGTATGACTGCACAAATGGTGTGAGTCTACATCATGTACAACCACAGAAATGGAAAGTTGTTCTCCATTTGTGTAAAAAATAAAGTTAAATTAAAAAAAAAAAGCTAGGTCATTTCCACTAGTCTGGTGAAATCTTTCATATTTCAAAATTTGATAATTGTAGCCTCAAGTTGCTGTCTACCAAAATGTTCTATAAATTGATAGTTGACTCTAATAGTTTAAACATAAAGTCCAACTTTTGCATTTATTTTGACAAATTTAGTTTTCCTTCATAGCATAGTTTTCCTTCTTTTCCTTGTGTATTTCTTATTGCATTATACCTGAAGGTCCATAATGTTTGGCATCTTATTTTTTGATACTAATATTATCAGTTATTTCAGATGTTGTCAGCCTGATTTATCTCCTACAACATCTGTGTTCAAATCAACACTTCCTCCTTCACTTATTATAAAGGACCACTTAGAACTTTCAACCAATGGCTATATCAGCCATGAATTAACGCAGTCTTATGATGAGGTGGTAACTCTTCAATTCTGTTAGTTCTGCATTTAATAGCTGTGATAGATTATTGATGGTCTGGAAAAAGAGATTTTCCAAACAAACTACTTGGATATATTGAATACAGTCTATGAAAGAAGCGCATGAATGCAGATTCTTGCTCTTAATTCATCTTTTAAAGTATGAGTTCAGAGTGATGATTCTAAATCAAATTAAAAATCATGACTTTAACTTAACATCTTTTTTTTAAATATATTTACTTTTTTCTTAAGTTGAAAGTATTGGTTTTTAAAGACCTTAATGTAGAGAGCCATCTGTGTGCTGTATGTAGGCTATCGGCATTGCAGACAGTGAAGGGATAGGTCTGACATTGTGAACTCCTATGGTACTCCCACAGGGACAGACAGCCCAATGCAGGTGAACTTCCCCCTCAGTTCTGCCAAAGATCCCACACAGCACTGGAGATGGGCTGACCTGCTGGAGCTGCACAGACCTTCTGAAATAGGTATGACCTGCCAAGATGCCAATCAATCTGCTGACTGCAAGACACCAAGAAGCAAGATTCCACCCTTGAAACTATCCCTGCCTTTGATGTACCCCTTTAAATAAACCATGGGAGCCATTTTCTCTTGTCTTGCCCAGCTCCTGAGTGGGCTAGGCTTTATCAGGGGCTCCATCCTTGTGAAACTATAATTCTGTCTTTGTCTTTTGTTCTTTACTATTCTAGACTTTAATTTCTCAGGTGGCTTACATCCTCCTCATCAGAAAGAATCCCCCAAAGGAGATGTTGGACGTCTCTCTTTACCTTAACATAATTGTTTCTTTTTCATATAATAAAAACATCATTTAAAATTTCTTTGTTTCTTTTTCTGCTCTTAGAGTGTCTCTATCTCTAGAAATACACTATATAAATTCTGTGTTTAAAAGTTATGGAATTAATTCTCCTCTGTGTGATATGACATCAACTAATAAATTCGTTTTTAAATATTACTCTTGTACATAGATTATTTTATTTTTAAATCATTTTAACAAGATAAAAGTTTACTTGGTTACAAAGTCAAAGTTATAAATATTTGGATCCTGATATTTTTTGACATACCCCCAAATCATTGTGATTCTCTTTCTTTCTTGTTTATTTACATATTTTTGGCAGTTCCTTTGTTTCTGGCACTACAAATTGCTATAGGCTCTTGTAGATTTCTCCTTCCAATCCAGAATCAGTTATTTCTCCAAGAATTGCAGGATCCTTTTGATGGAGAATATATTGGAAGCCAATATCTGTTACTCTTGGCTATTGAATTGTCATTCCTTCTAAGACTTCTGAGCTGACAGAGCACATAAATATGTACCATACCTTATTTTTTATTGACTTTGTAACATTTATGTATAAGAGAAGGATTTAAATCTAATGAATATTTCTCATATCTAGTTATAGACAGGTATTTCAGTTATGATGGATAATAATGTATCTATAACTTTTGAGATTCTCCTTTGGTATGAGATCGTGAAAAGTTGGTCTAGTGATTTTTTTTCTGAATGCATATTTAGAGTTTTTCTAACTTCATAATTTACTATGAAGAATTTTATGACATGATTATTCTTTTATAAATCCTGCCATCATTTTTGCCCCAAAGAGAAAAATATGACTTGATCACAGAGGTTGCCAAAGTCACAAAAAGCAACAAAATTCATAGAAAAATAGAAAGTGAAAAATAGAAGTGAAATTGAATTGCAACTCAGAGGTCAAGATTTCTATTATATCTTCTGAATTCAGTTGTCACTTGATTAATTTCTATGTGCTAGAAAAAAAAGCTATCATAATCAGGATCATGTAATTCACTAGATGAAAGTTATGCTTCTGATGGTATCTATTAACAATATAATCTAAAGTAGACAAATTGAATTCCCTAAAAGAAAATGTATTGTGTAAACCTGTTGCAACAATAATAAACTGATACTCAAAGTCATTTCCTTCTTCATAATGGTATATTAAATTACCACTATCCTTTAGTTTCAATGACCCAACTTGTTGCATAATTTAAATGACAAATGCAATTTTTAGATTTTGAATCAAGAGTATTCTTAGTATCAGAAATTGTGTAATTCAAGCTTCTGAACTACTTCAACTATGTGTTTTAAAATAAAAATAAATTTTTGTTTAAAATATATTTATTGTAAGATAAATGAATACAAAATAGAAGTGAAAATGATAAAAAAAATTTTAAATTGGACATAAGTGAGAAGACAGGACAATCTAGAGTATCTGCTTATGAGTTTAGAAGACCACTGGAATAATTTTTAACCAATATCCTTAAAGTGTCTTCCTCATCTTGTCGTGTGTGTGTAGTACACAGCCATTTAGCACTCGTGTGATAGACACATAATGATCGTGATCATCCATTTCAGATCATTCTTTGTACGTTGTCAAATCTTGCTGAAAAGGCAGACCCTGGAGAAGTGACTTTTGTGCTTGCCTTGCACTTCACTGACTTAGACAGGGATTTACTAGAAGTTGTAATTGGCTCCTCTGATCGACAATGAAGAGCACATTTCTTATTGCTTTGACTCTTTTTGTGGATTGATAAATGCTGTGAATTACGGTAGCATGCTGCAGTGAAGTCTGCTAATGCAAAAGGAATTGTGAGCTAATGACTTACAAGCACTACAGGGTGGCTGTCGACGCAATTTTTGGTACCGGTTCTTTACAGCTTCATTTTATTCTCGTTTGGAAAGGTTTTTAATCTTTCTGGCTCAATCAACAAATTAAGAACGATATTTACCTGACATATGACACATGACTTGCATGTAATAGGCCATTTTTGATGGGAAGAGGCAGTAACCATTTGTTAAATGATACCCTTGGCTCCTCAAAAAGTTAATAAAGTTTCCCCAAAGCACTTAACCTTCTTCAAATGAATCATTTATACACTAGGAGAAACTATCTCCATGATTACCTACTCGAGGCTTAACACTTTGCAAAATAGATGAAGGTTACCGAAGCATTTGATTAACTACCTAAAACCTCTAGCAGGAAATCAGTATAGATTTATATTAAATTATTTTAAATTGGACTCTGAATGTAATACTGAGTGACTCTTGTTTAAGAACATTTGTTTATTTTTAAAAGGAGCATCTTTTTCTGCATGGTGAATATTTTTATAAAACTTGAACTCTACAAACTAGCTTAAATTTGTAAATGATTATAAACTATAATTACTAATTATACTTTACTAATTATACTTTACTCCCCACTACTTCACTATAAGTGAATTATTTAACTCCATTTTTGTAGTAGAAATCTAAAATGCCAAAATTATTTTTTTCCTAAAGGCTTACTTTTATAAATAATAAAATATGAAGTTCACAAACACAAAGAGTAACTTCTTTACTTATCCTTTGTACATAATTATATGTTTGTGTAGGTACACCCAGTCTGTGTTTATGTGTGTAAAATATGTACATATGCAAGATGTTACTTTCTTCCCTTCCTCTCTCTTTCTCCTCTTTCCTCCATGCCTTCTTCTCTTTAGCATTTCTTTCCCGTTCCTTTCTTCCTTCCTTCCTTCCTTCCTTCCTTCCTTCTTTCCTTCCTTCCTTCCTTCTTTCCTTATCTTCCTCTCTTCCATTATTTGCTTTACTTTATCTTTCTTTCATCTCTTTCTATATGTTTGTTGTATGTATTTTATTGAGATATTTTATATTCAAATGTTTAATGATTATTAGCATTTTCTTTTGAAATAAAACATGTTATTTTTAGGTATCAAGGATTCAGAGAGCATTTGCAATAAACCAGAGTGACCTTTGCTTGGTAATAACAGGAGAAAAGGTGACACACTAGAGATCAGTGCTCTGCCACTCAAGAAAGTCAAACACTGAAGAGAATGTCATAGGTTGGAGTCTGGCTTTGTCAAAAATTATTTTAAATTACAAAATACAAAATGAGAGACAGTTATTATGGTGCTAATTGTTTACATTTCTGAATTTAATTTCCCCTTTTTACAATAAAGGGAAAAGACTGTGTATTTCAGATTAATACAATTACATTTCAATAATATTTCATAATTAATTTTTAAGACTCAACAGAGACTGCAATTCTAAAGGAAATTCTCCATTCTAGATTTGATAGTAAAAGATTTGTGAACTAGCAAACAGTGCTTTCATTTTTAAGAATTTGTAAAAATATGCTTCCTCTATTTCTTTTGAACAGTCAATCCTAAATCAGTTTCATAACTACATCTGAAGAAGGCCATTTTCTTTCTAGTGTAGCAACAGATAAATTGTTTCTCTTAAGTGTCAAAATCTTTGTGTAGCCACTTTTCAATTTATATATATATTTCAAATTAAAACTACTGCATATATTTTTTAATTTCTATGCATTTTTCTAACATATCCTTGCAATTCTTATTAAGTAAAAACACATCAAAGGTGTCATAACTAGATGTATGTATCTAAGTAGGTGATCAAAGTATTCTAAGATTTTAAATTTTATAACAAAAAATATTTTAGAATATATTTAGATTTATAATTATAAAAATAGTATAGAAATTTCTTATGTTCCCTACACCCAAATTTCCCTATTATTTATATTTTGCATTAGTATATCACATTTGTTACAGTTTACAAATTGATTGTTAAGTAATTAACTAAACTACATATTTTTTTTCAAATTGTCTTGTTTTGTGTCCTTTTTCTGTTCCAGGATCTTTTGCAGTATACCATATTAAATTTACTGCTCTTGTCAAACATGATTTCACTAAAGCTATAGACTGCTTTGACTTGTACAGGCATTTAAAAAATATTAATTTTTCTAATTCATAAATATGAAGTATCTTTTCATTTATTTGTATCTTAACTTTTTTCATCTTTGCTGTACTTTTCTGTGTAGACCTTTCACTTCTTTTTTAAAATTTATTTCTAAATATTTTGTGATTCTATTGAAAATGCAATCATTTTCTTAATTTATTTTTCAGATCGCTTGTTGTTAGCTTATAAAAATGCAATAACTTTTCAATGTTTATTTTGTATCCTTAATTTAGTTCATTTCTACTCTATGACAATTTACTCTTGAGTACATTTACTCTTCTGTACAAGCAACTAACTTTTACCTTTAAAAGAGTAAATTTACTCTTCTGTAGAAGCATACTAACTTTAAATTTCTCTTCAAAATCTATATATATAGAACCAATATATATTACTAGCACAATATTTATTTGTTCAAATAATTGCATAGCATCTAGGAAGCTAATTTCCAGGAATAATTTAAGTAACTCTATCCTTTCATCTTGATATTATTTTAATCCCTTCTTACTGTAATAGTGATAAATGAATAATGTCTATTACTACCATAAAGTACTTACATTATATTCACTAGAAGATGAAACATTATATATGTCCAAGTGTATCTTGGGTATTGGCATGAGGTAAAAAATCGTGTGTTTTTTTATATCTGTAAACTAAGGAGACTTTTTTAGAAGATAAATACAAATTATATGAGAAGAGATTTTTGAACTATGAGTTAATATTTGTTGATTAAAATTAAAAGTAAATTTTCAATTAATTGAATTAATCTTGAACAATTTTTCAGACTATATGTTCTGAAGGATTGACTTGCCTCCAATAATTAAGATTCTTTAAATACAGTGTTTGGATTTTGTCAGAGACTAATTTCATCTGAAAACATCAAGACAGAATACTTTCAATGAACTGTATTATTTATTTCTTGTTCCTTGGATTCTTTTTTTGTAATTGTTTCATTCATATGAATTCATCCAAAGCCCAATATTGCAGAGATGATGAGAATTACCATCCAAACATCTTCTAAAAGAGAACAGAGAAAATTGCCTATTTGGAAGAATTAAGGCTACTCCTTAGAAGTCTTTCTATTATATATGCAACTTTGAGTCACTTAAAATCTCTGAGTCTCAATATCTTCTGTAAAATGAAGATGATGCTTACATTTGAATGATGTCAACAATTAGAAGTCATAAAGTGCTTTAGATGATTTTTGAGATGTAATAGGCTTTCAGAAATAAATATGATTATTCCATAATCCTAGAATATATTAGAATAAGTTATACTAATAATGGAATGATACTGTGACTGTTAAGTAGACTCTAAGATCTAGCTGTGTTATTCAACAAATACTTAACACTTCTTACATGCCAGACACTAAGCTCCGTAGATTGATCAGGGAATAAAACAAAACTGCTCTCATAGAGCTTATCGCCTGGCAGGAGTGATGGATATAGAAAATATGTAAGTGAATAGTATGAATATATTCATAATAACAATATATAAATACATATAGCTTGTCAGATAAAAATAAGTTTCATGAGAAGAAATAAATCAGCAAAGGAAATATGGAGTACTTGGTGAGAATGATCGATTAAATTTAAAATACAAAGGGAAGTCTCAATGAAAAGGAGATATTTTCTAACATTACAATATACTCATTTATTCATTTGTTCATTCATATTTTCCCATTTTTAATTCCAAAAAAATTAAAAACCTAGAAATAGTCAAGAAAATATACTATAATGAACATTCTCACAATCTTCATTTAGAATATTTTTAATATTCATTTTTAATATTTTGCCACATTTTCTTTATTCTTTTCTCTGAATATAATGATATACATACTTTATTGGTTAAACTACTTAGAAATAAACAACACATATTAGGACTCTTTAATACTAAACCTTCAAGTAAATATTTCCTAAAAACAAGGATATTCTCACATATCTATAATACAAATAATGTGTCCCTCAAATTTTAAATTTTAATATTTTCTCATATTCAGACAATATTCAAGTTAACATAATGTCACAATATTATCATTCATAGATGTTTTTTGTTTGTTGATTGGTATAAGGTATTATGAGGTATTTCATCATCTTTTGCTACCTTAAAACCAAACAATAGAGGCGGATCCAAGATGGCGGCCTAGATTGAAGCTGCGTTCCTAGTCTCTCCAGGACCAGAGATTTAAGTAGTGTGAATACTATTTCTCTGTGAGTTATTAGAGGACCCCTGATAGCTGCCTCCACACAGGAATTTCAGTTGCGTGCCCACGCAGGTCACCAGGCCCCAGAGTTTTCACAGGACCACTGTCTGCTCACTCACGCAGGACCCTAGCCACTTGCTCACACAGAACCCTGGCCAATCGCCAGTGCAAGACCTTCCCCAGAGCCTACACACTGTGCAGGACCTCGGATCGCCCACGCATGCAGGACCCCTAGCCGTAGATCCTACATGGGATCCCCGGCTCCCATGCAGGATACCTAGCTGCTGCTTCTATGTGGACCTCCATCTACCAGCCTGGAACTCACCCATCGACCTACACCTGGGACAATGAACAGGATCTGGAGTCAACCTTCTACTTCCACACAGCACACCACAGAGTGGCATCTCCTAACATGTCACCCAGTGCCACCACCCAGCCTGGCCCTACACCCTATCTCGCCACCACCCTTGCTCTAAAAGCAAATGCCTCCATTTTGGGTCTCCTTCGTTGCCATCTTGGGCCTGAGTGGAGAGATACCAGTCAACAACAGACAGCGGCATCTACTGGATGAAAAGGGAAGCAAATCTTTTTATTTACCTTGAGACTTTTTTTTTCCTGTATTATCCTTTTCTTTTCTTCCTTTCTTTTTCTTCTTTTCCCTCTCCCACTTTTTTTCTGCCCTCATATCCCCAACATCTGTGAAACCAAATATTTTTTATGCATTACGCTACTGAGGACTGGGATATCTGATTAGTATATTACAGTTGTATTATATAGTCTCATATCTTCTATCTTTACATGTTATATTGTTCTTAATTTTTGTTTCCTTGTTTATTGTACTCTATTTTCTTCCTACTTACTTGTCTTCCCCATATCTCTTTCTTTCTTTTCTGCTACTAGCCAACTTCTGTTGGATTCTGCTTTTATGCTTTCTAGGATCTAATAACTCTATATCTTCACTTCTTACCTCCCTAGCATCTCATTCTACACCCCACCGCCGGTTCTCTTTAGTCTACTAGCAGAAACTGTAGACCCTTTTGCAAACCTATTGTTTATATAGTAGATACTAATTGAACTCATAATTTCTGTATATTGTGACAAAGCCATAAAGAGCTATTTGGTCTAAAATTATATATTGTTTTTACTGAGATCTGTTAATATTAATTTTCCCCTTAAAGGAGAGGTATTGGAACCCTGTAGAGGATCTATATGCCTATAGGATAAAGACTATGGACCAACCATGCATGGGCAGAGGAAGAGACCAACTGTGCTGCAGCCCCCCATTAACCAACCAGTAGCTGTCCCTGTCTACTTCCACCTAGAGTCAATAGCCAGGACCAGGAAGATTATCCCCAAGATCCCTGCAGGCATGATTATACCAGAGGTGAGGTATTGGTAACTGGCAGGAACACTACAAGATTATAAGGTAGAAACTGTAATACCTCAGATTGTCACTGCTAGAGAGGAAGACACATAAACAACTTTAAAAAACAAGGAAAGAAAATGACCCAAACAAACCAAGATGCTATAATAATAGAACCTACTGACAGCAGAGTAGATAAAATGTCAGAGAAGGAGTTCAGAATATACATAATTAAAATGATCTGTGAAATGCAGAATAATATAAGAGAGCAATTACAGGCAATAATTGATCAATTCAACAAAGAGATAAGACAGCAAATACAGGAAGAAAAAGATTACTTCAAGAAAGAGCTAGAGATATTTTAAAAAATCCTTAAAATGAAGGAAACAATAAGCCAAATAAAAGATTCATTAGAAAGCATCACCAACAGAGCAGATCACTTGGAAGACAAAACCTCAGACAATGAAGACAAAATATATAATCCTGAAAATAAAGTTGACCACACAATGAAGATGATAGGAAACCATGAATAAAATATCCAAGAATCATGGGATAACATCAAAAGACCAAACCTAAGAATTATCAGGATAGAGGAAGGCACAGAGATACAAACCAAAGGAATGCACAATCTCTTCAATGAAATAATATCAGAAAATTTCCCAAACATGAAGCATGAATTGGAAAATCAAATACAAAAGGCTTACAGGACACCAAATGTACAAAACTACAACAGACCCACACCAAGGCACATTATAATGAAAATGCCTACCATACACAATAAGGATAGAATTTTAAAAGCTGAAAGAGAGAAGGTACAGATTACATACAGGGGAGAACCAATTTGGATTTCAGCAGATTTGTCAGCCCAGACCCTCAAAGCCAGGAGATCCTGGAGAAGCATATACACGCTCTAAAAGAAAATGGGTGCCAACTATGAATCTTACATCCAGCAAAACTAAGGTTCCAATTTGATGATAAAATAAAAACCTTCCATGATAAACAAATGTTAAAAGAATTTACAATGAGAAAGCCTGCACTAGAGAACATTCTTGGCAAAATATTTCATGAGGAGGAAATGAAAATCAACAATGACAATTGGCAAAGGGAGGGACTACACTAAAGGAAAAGCCAATCAAAGAAGAAACCAAATCAAGTTAAAAACCAAAAATAAATCAAAAGGAATAGGAATACAAACCATATTTCAATAATAACTCTGAATGTTAATGGGCTAAAATCATCAATCAAAAGACATAGACTGGCAGATTGGATTAAAAAATAAGACCCAACAATATGTTGTCTTCAAGAGACTCATCTCATAGAAAAAGGTATCCACAGATTGAAAGTGAAAGGATGGGAAAAAACATACCACTCAAATAGACCACGTAAACAAGGAAGGGTCTCCATCTTCATATGAGATAAAGTAGCCTTCAAACCAAATATAGTCAGAAAGAATAAAGACATTTCATACTGTTTCAGGGAACCATACATCAAGAAGACCTAACAATTATAAATATTTATGCCCCAAACAATGGAGCATCCATGTATATCAAACAAATCCTTCTCAATTTTGAGAATGAAATATACCACAACATAATAATACTGGGTGACTTTAACATACCTCTCTCACCACTGGACAGATCTTCCAAGCAAAAACTAAACAAAGAAACCACAAAACTCAACAATAAAATCAATAATTTAGAATTAATAGACATATACAGAATATTTTATCCATCAACAAGTGAATACACTTTTTTCTCAGCAGTGGATGGATGCATGGATCCTTCTCTAAAATAGATGCATGAAAATAGATCCTTTTTCCATCTATTTGAAAAGGATCCAAATAGATCCTTCTCTAAATAGAAGCATGGATCCTTCTCTAAAATAGACTATATGTTATGCCACAAAGCAACTCAGCAAATAAAAAAAGGAGAGAGAGATACTACCCTGCATTGTATCAGACCATAATGAAATGAAATTAGAAATCAATGATAAAACAAAAAATAGAAGCTACTCCATCACCTGGAGACTAAATAATATGCTATTGAATGATGCATAGATAACAGAAGACATCAAGGAGGAAATAAATTCTTAGAGGTAAATGAGAACTCTTATATAACATATCAAAATCTCTGGGACACCATGAAGGCTGTGTTAAGAGGAAAGTTCATTGCATTAAGCTCATTCATTAAAAGAAGAAAAAGTCAACAAATAGATGACCCTATATTACATCTCAAAGCTCTGGAAAAAGAAGAACAAATTAACCCCCAAAGAAGTAGAAGACAGGCAATAATTAAAATCAGGGATAAATCAAATGAAATTGAAACAAAGGAAACAATTCAAAAAATTGACAAAACAAAAGGCTTGTTCTTTGAAAAAATAAATAAAAATATATAAAATTGATAAACCCTTGGCTACCCTAATGAAAAGAAGGAGAGAGAAAACTCAAATTACTGTAATTCGAGATGAAAAAGGAAATATCAAAAAAGACAGACACTATTGAAATCCAGAAAATAATTAGACACTATTTTGAAATCTATACTCCAGTAAAATGGAAAATTCCAAAGACACTGACAAATTTCTAGGGGCATATGATCTGCCTGAACTGAATCAGGAGGACATACACAACTTAAACCGATCAAATTCAAGCAAGGAAATAGAAGAAGCTATCAAAGGCTTACCAACAAAGAAGAACCCAGGATCAGAAGGATTCTCAGCTGAGTTCTATAAGACCTTCAAAGAAGAATTAATACCAATACTCCTCAAATTATTCCATGAAATAGAAAAGGAGGGAACCCTTCCAAACTTATTCTAATAGGCTAGTATCTAATTGCTCTTTCAGAGGATTCATGAACACACCGCAACTTTGTAAAAGCTATCTTTTAGGATAGGAAACACACCTCAACTTTGTAAAAGCTATCTATGCAAAACCAAAAGCCAACATCATCCTCAATGGGGAAAAATTGGAAGAATTCCCTCTAAAAACAGGAACAAGACAGGGATGTCCTCTTTCACCACTTCTATTCAAAATAGTCCTTGAAACTCTAGAAAGAGCAGTTAGAAGAAATTAGAGGGATAAGAATAAGAAAAGAAGAAGTTAAACTGTCATTATTTACTGATGACATGATTCTTTACTTAGAGGATCCAAAATATCCCACCAGAAAACTTCTAGAATAAATAAAAGAATTCAGCAAAGAAACAGGATATAAAATCAAGATCCATAAATCAATGGATTTCTATACATCAATTTCTATACATCATTTTCTATTCAGCATTTCTATACATCAATGATGAATCCTCTGAAAGAGCAATTAGAAAAACTACTCCATTCACAGTAGCACCCCCAAAAATGAAATACTTGAGAATTGACTTAACAAAAGAAGTGAAAGACCTCTACAATGAAAACTACAGAACACTAAAGAAAGAAATTGAAAAAGACCTTAGAAGATGGAAAATTCTTCCATGCTCTTGGATAGGCAGAATAAATATCATCAAAATGGCCATACTCCCCAAAGCACTATACAGATTCGATGTGATTCCAATTAAAATCTCAACATCATTCTTTATAGAAATAGAAAAGGCAATCATGAAATTCATTTGGAACAAATAAGAAACCCATAATAGCCAAAACAATCCTTAGCAAGAAGAGCTAAGGAGGAGGCATCACAACACCAGACTTTAAGTTACATTACAAACCTATAATAAGAAAAACAGCATTGTATTGGCACCAAAATAGACGTGTAGATCAATGGTATAGAATAGAAGACACAGAGACAAACCAACATAAATACAGTTATCTCATACTAGACAAAGGTGCCAAAACATACACTGGATTAAAAATAGTCTCTTCAACAAATTTTGCTGGGAAAATTAGAAATCCATATGCAGCAAAATGAAACTCAACCCCTCTCACCATGCACAAAAATCAACTCAAAATGGATCAAAGACCAGAGACCCTGCACCTAATTGAAGAGAAATTAGGCCCAAATCTTCATCATGTTGGATTAGACCCCGGCTTCCTTAACAAGGCTACTGAAGTGCCATAAATAAAATCAAGAATCAATAAATGTAATGGATTCAAACTAAAAAGCTTCTCAGCAAAAGAAACAATCAATGAGATAAACAGAGAGGCTACATTCTGGGTTCAAATTTTTGCCACACACACATCAGATAGAGCACTGATGTCCAGGATATATAAAGAACTCAAAAAACTTTACACCAAAAAAACAACCCAATCAATAAATGGGCCAAGGAGCTGAACAGAAACTTCACAGAAGAAGGTACACAATTGATCAACAAATATATGAAGAAATGTTCAACATCTCTAGTCATTAGAGAAATGCATATCAAAACTACACTAAAATTTCATCTCATGCCAGTCAGAATGGCAGTTATCAAGAATACAAACAACAAGAAGTGTGGGGGGAAAGCCACACTCATACATTGCTGGTGGGACTGAAAATTGGTGCAAACAATTGGAAAGCAGTATGGAGATTCCTTAGAAACCTTGGAATGAAACTACCATTTGACCTAGCTATCCCACTCCTTGCTCTATACCCAAAGGGCTTAAAAACAGCATACTACAGTGACGCAGCCACTTCAATGTTTATAGCAGCACAATTCACAATAGCTAAATTGTGGAACCAATAGAGATGCCCTTCAATAGATGACTGGATAAAGAAACTGTGGTATATATACACAATGGAATATTACTCAGCAATAAAAGAGAATAAAATTATGGCATTTGTAGGTAAATGGATGGAGTTGGAGAATATCATGCTAAGCAAAGTTAGCCAATCCCAAAAAAACAAAGGCCAAATGTTTTCTCTGATAAGTGGATGCTGATCTATGATATGGGAAGGGGCATGGGAAGAATGGAGAAACTTTGGTCAAAGGGGACACGAGGGAAAAGATGGGACATGGGGGCAGGAAAGATGGTGGAATGTGATGGACAACAATACCCTAGGTTCATGTATGACTGCACATGAACATGTTACATGTATGGTGTAACTCTAGATTGTGTGCAACCAGAGAAATGAAAAGTTGTGCTCCATTTGTATACAACAAATCAAAATGCATTCTGCTGTCATGTAAACCTAATTAGAATAAAAATTATATATGAAAAATAAATAAATAAATAGGGTTCCACTTCTGTTTTGGCTGAAAGAAAGAAAAGAAAGAAAGAAAGAAAGAAAGAAAGAAAGAAAGAAAGAAAGAAAGAAAGAAAGAAAGAAAGAAAGAAAGAAAGAAAGAAAGAGAAAAGAAAGAAAAAAGAAAAGAAAAAGAAAAAAACAAATGAACAATATATTTGGTTAAAACAATAGTCTATTATTTCTTAAGACTGGTACACCAAAATTTGGTCAAGCCCACAGCAAATGGTACATTACTGCAAATGGTATGAGTTGGGGGTTACTCACATATCTACAGGCAACAAAGATATTGACTTCGGCGAGAACATTCACATGGTCACTAATCATCCTGAAGTGGGACCTGAACTTCCTTATACTATAGCAACTGGAATCTAAGAGCTAATGCAGAAGTTTTTGCCTCTTATAGCTATGGCTAAGAACTGATGCTTCTTTACTTTTGCTGCAGTCTGTTTTTCAGGGGAATTTAGAAGCCCAACCTAGGTTCAGTGGAAAGAAGATAGTAGACTCCACCTCTTGATGAAAGGAGGGACAAAGAATTTATAGTCGGGCTGGGATTGTGGCTCATTGGTAAAGCGCTTGCCTAGCATGTGTGAGGCACTGGGTTTAATTCTCAGCACCACATATAAAGAAATAAAAAATAAAGTTCCACCAACTAAAAAAAATTACAAAATAATTTATAGTCATTTGAATCCAATTATATCAAAGATCATAGATGAGGTTTCAACCTTTCTTTATTCTACTTTAATCTATAATAGCAATGTATATATACTGATTCATACCAATAATATTTTTTTTTGGTACCAGGGATTGAACTCAGGGGTACTCGACCACTGAGCCACATCCCCAGCTCTATTTTGTGTTTTATTTAGAGACAGGGTCTCTCTGAGTTGCTTAGCACCTTGCCAGTAATATTTTTGAGGTCTACATCCAAAAGCCACAGTACTCTTAATAGATCCAGGTGTTTTTTCCATTATTTTATTAAGTATTTTGGTTATAAATGACACAGGGAATGTTTCACCTCCATTTCAACAATTATTGTCATCTCCTTGTACAACTTCACCCTCCAAAATGCTTTACAGAAATTAAAACAGTTCAGGCACACTTCTCTTGGAAGAATAGCCGGTATAAGAAAGATGAACCCATTGTTATCTTGCTATAGCCTAATATGTATTTTGTGGTGGTGACTATTACATTGCCACTAACTGTATGTAATGGTTGAAAAAACAAGATACTGTGACAGCTCTGAGAAAGAGAAGAATAAGAGATAACCGGAACATTTTTGTTCTAAATAACTGGAAGAATGGGGAACAAGTTTGACAGAATATTAGCAGGAGTTTTAGACTAGCATTATGTTGGAATTGGTTATTACTAGCCTAAGTCTTAGGTACATGAAGTTTCAACAACAAAGAAAATTGAATTTATTTTGTCTAAGAGAAGAAACAACTCAAATCTACAGTAGTATCTACAGAGAGTACATAGGAATGAAGTTTCTCCATTTTGTTTATCTAAGAGTATCTTCATTTCTCCTTCATTACAAAGACTATTTTTGTCAGACATAGAATTATTGGTTGACTTCTTCCCTCCAATAATTTTTTGATTTAAATTTTTTAATTTATTTGTTCTAATCAGTTATACATTACAGCAGAATGTTCTTTGATTCATTGTACACAAATGGAGCACAATTTTTCCATCTCTGGTTGTACACAAAGTAGTATCACACCATTCATGCAATCATACATGCACCTAGGGTAATGATGCCAGTCTCATTTTAAAACATTACCTCATAGTTTTCTGGCCTCCATGGTATCTATTAAGAAAATAACTTTAATCTTACTGATGAGTAAGATTTGCATGTGATGAGTCCCCTCTCTTGATGCTTTCAAGATGTCTCTGTTTTTGATTTTTAACAATTAGATCAGAACTTATCTCCACATGAATCTTTATGTTTATCCTTCTTAGAACTCACTGAACTTCTTTAACATGTAAATTCACGTCTTTGTTCAAATCTAAGAAATGTTCAATCATTATTCCTTCAAATATATTCTCTGAGCCCTTCTCTACATCTCCTCCTCTGAGATTATGCTTATGTTGATAAACTTGGTAGAGCCCCATAGGTCTCTTAGTGTCTGTTTACTTTTATTTATTTATTTTTCTTTCTGATCCTCAGACTCAATAATTTTAAAGGCCTTGTCTATTTTTTTTTTCCTGACAGCTCAGTTCTGCCATTGAAATACTCTAATGTATTTTTCATTTCAATTATTAAAATTTTTGTTTGGTTCCTTTTTTCTTTTTCTTCTTTGTTTGTTTTGCAATTTCTTCTTACTGATATTCTCTATTTGTTTTTCTGGTCTTTTTTAGCTCTTTGTTCATAGCTTTTGTTTTTCTCTTTGAGCACAAAAAATCTACACAATTGATTTAATGTCTTTGTCTAGTAAGTCTGGGGTCTGTGATTCCTCAGAACCACTTTGAGTTCTTTTCTTTTGTGGCAAAATTTTGATTTTTCATATGCTTTGGATTTTATCTGCTTGCTTCTTGTTGTTTGTGTATTAGCTGGACAATTTGGATATTATAATCTGATATTGTGGAAATCATATTATTCCCCTTTTTGGGGGTTCTCTGTTGTTTATTTCTATATGTTGTAGATGTTTACTTATTCAGCAACATTGTATATATTATTTTACAAAGTCACTATGTATAAAATTCAAGATTGTACTTTTGGTCATGTGTGGGCTCTGATGTCTGTTCTTTTAGTTTGTATTCAAATAATGTTTTTAGCAGAGATTTCCCTGAGCACCTTGAGTGAAATAAAACTAATAAATAAATAAATAAATAAATAAATAAATAAATACCAGAAGGACGGGGAGTGGGGTAGAGAAAGAAGAAAATTGCAACAAAAACAAAATCACAGACATATGAGCTTTCTCCCAGGCTTTACTTAAAATATCTGTGTTAGAGCTGCCTTCAACACTTTGCAATGATGTTCAAAACTCCGGCAATACCTTCACTACCTGCTTTTGCTGATAATGGAGATCAACCACACTTGAAAGCACGGTGTCTTCTCAGGACTTTTATTTGCATCCATCATGCCCTAAGCATGCAAATAGCTTTCTATATTCTCCCATATAAACAGGTTATTTCTGAATGCCCTAATTTTCCAAACTCTCCCTAGATTTTTTCTCCAAGGCTTTTGATGTTCTATTTTATGCTTGGACTGTACTGTAGCCCCAGGTGGCAGCAAGTTGTTCATTTGACTTAAAATGCTTCTGAGGAAAGCCCTCTACTGATTTTCTGGCCAGTGTAAGTTCCACGTTAGGAAAAACAAAGACAAGTGTTTTGTTTCAGTCCTTCATCTGACTTCCAAACAGATTAGAACAAACACAATTCTTTGGGAATAAGATCTCTTCTTGTTCTGGCAATGGGGGCCAAGGTCCCATTGAGAATGAAATTGTATAAACAGCAAAAATGAAATTATTATACATAGTCTTTAAAATGTTTGTTTGCAATTGGTTTGCTCAATGAGGATCTTAAGATGTTGCACATATTGGTTTGCTTCTGATGTCATGAATTTGTTGCAGAAAGCAGGCCAGCTGTCCTATAAAATATTTCATCTTCTATTCACCTTTGTTTTGTTTCCTCCAGGAGTCACTTAGCTTCATATAAATTAAAGTTCTCTTTAAAGATTTGGTGAGATTCAGTTTTAGTGGTTTAGGCTAAATTCCTTCACACATTCTTCTATGTGCTTCATGTTACACAACATTTAGAGGAACAAAATACTTGATTGTCCTTTTTTTAGGAACAGAAAGACTTTCATAGCATTATGATGGTTCCATTGTAAGATATTCTTTTAATCTTTTATTTAATTGTTTCATAGGCCATTATTCTTCACTTCATTCAATGATTTCATTACAGCTGATAATAATGAGTTTCTAGTTCTATTTTTTATCCCATATTTTATTAGTTAGAATTCTTTAGTAAAGAATTTTCTCTCATTAACTGGGCTATTGAAAAAAGCTACAAAAATTATAAAGATTTTTAAATGCTTTATAGGCTTGTTTTTATTTTTTTCCTATTTTTTTAGTTAACACATCTTTTTAATATAGTCAATGTGTTTAATAAATTATATTCATTTTTATTTTTGATGCTCAAATTATCTCTAATTGGAGTATTGGCACTCCCTCATGTCGGTTTGTGAATCTTTTAAGTATGTATAATTTCCAAATACTAAAAATTATATTCTAAACACATCCTGCAGTGTTTTTCTTTGTTGCTTTTTAAAAGCATAGAAACATGTACATACACACACATGGCACCCACACACTCATACCCCAAACTTTTTATAATATGTGAACATTAGTTTGCTTTTATTTTAGGCAAGGTAAAACAAATTAATAGTGTAGATATTTAGCATAGTTATTAACTTTACTTCCTCTTGTTATTTCTATTTCCATGATAAATTAATTTTATGCTATAGAATAGTATGACAATAATTTCATTTCTGCAGATTGATTACATTTTAAAGGCAGCAAATATTCCGAGGGTCACATTTATTTTATCTCTAATCATTGTTTTCTGAATCCTGTCTTTAAATCAGCTATGTGGAAAGAAAAGGGCTTGTCCCTTTCATTTAGGTAAATATCTCAGTGTGAACCAGAAAATCTATCATATTCTTCATTTTTAAAGTGATTCTTAAAATATTCAGAAATATTTTGTAGAGATTTATAGTAACATGACTTCTCAGCAATTTTATTTCCCAGCAATTTAAAAATAAATTCTGCATTTCAATTATTTATGCAGTTTTACTGACCTTTATGATAAAAATATACAGTGGTAGATGGAATGGAGATGTTTGCTGTATCTGCTAACAATTGGCATGGTAGGCAAGGCCAGAAATGTTATTGCAGAAAGGAAAGCAAATGAAAAAGCTTGAAAAATAAGCTCTCAAAATCATTTTATCCTTTAAGATTTTCCACATTTGCAACAGCTTTATGTAATGCAAAGCATCCTTTTTTCTCTGTGTTATCCAGAGGATTTTATTCTAATATAGCCACAACTAATTTAAAGCACTTAATCTCAGAAGGAAAAGGTAATGTTGGTCAAGCACAACTGGTGTATTGCCAAGTTTTTCAATAAATATTAACGAAACTCCAAACTCAACCATCCTTCTCATCTGTTCGCATACCTATAAAGAATTAATGGGGCAATAATTTTTAAACCATCCGTATAAATTTCATAATTAGACAACTACCTGAAAACCTAAACATTTTCTTTTAACCAAAGGAAATATTGAAGTGAAAATAAAGGAATTTAGTTTTCTTTCTTTCTAGTCTTATGAAATACATTTTTTAAGGTTAGAATTGTAGAAAAAAACATTTTACATACTTACAGGTGCTTATTGCATGAAGGGTATAAAAAAGTTTCCATTAATATAGATCTTCAAATATCTGTTGTTAGATCACAAATGAGCCCAAATGTAGTAGTCAAAAGTCACCTCTGTGTACATCAAGATAAATTTCAAGAGAATTATATACCAAATGTCAAAGAAAAAGAAAAGAAGGAAAGAAGGAGGTGGGGAAAACCTTAATATTTTCTTCTGCTTGACTAAACTTCTTCCAGAGTCAGGCCCCATTTTAGGAAACTTTGCAAAATTTTTCTGTGCTTCTGTCTGAAAAAATCTTTTAGAAAACTTTTGCCAGCTTTACAAACCAGAACTTTTTCTCAAAGACTTGGCAGCCCTCTCTTTGAAATGTAATCATCAAGGATGATTTTTTCAATTTTGTTACTATATCCCAAGTTCCACAGGAGAGTAGAAGCCTAATCTCTGTGATGCCCTTGCTTCATACTAGAGAACTGCCTCCTGTCATGAAGATATGAGGAAGTTTGCTTTTTCCTTTGGGTAAGACCAATTAACAAACACAGATAACTTGTGATCTCCTCACCTCCATGCCCCAACTTCAGCTCTGAAATACTCTCCAATCACTTTGTTCTCTCTCTGTGACCACCCTGTACTTCCTTACTTTTATAATTTGGGATGGTACACTTCTTGCTTTGGTAGTCTGAAGGAAAGAGAAAGGAGAAAGACAAAGGATATAGACTAAGAGATGACCCAAATTAATTGCTTTAAACCTGGGCTTTGAAAAAGGTTCCTAGGTATGATTCAAAATACTGACATAATGTAAGCTTGATGCCTTCAACAGCATAGAATCATGTTGCAGGAAAAACATGTAAGGAAAGTTAAAAATTGAATAAGGCGGTGTAAATATTATTGTCCTTTATATTAGACATAAGTCTAATATTACAAATGCAAAAAAAAGAACTCTCCCAAATCAAGACCATCTCATAATATACAAATGGGAAAAAGAACAAATAATTACATCACATTAAGAGACTCCTATGTTTATGAGAAGATGCTTAGAAGATGTTCATGATACCAAATGAAATTAAAACTCCATTAATATATTTTTCTTACCTATTACAATTCTTTAAAAAGCCAAATTTTATCAGTAAACTGTTCTTATTTTCTTTCTTTTTGTGTGTCTCTTTGTATTTCTTTTGATAAAATTTTAGTTTTTGAATAATGTAAATCTTGTGTAAGTTATCAAAGTCAATACTATGTAATAATAATTGAGGGTTCTTAATATTTTGAATTTGTAAATTTATTGGTATAAGAAAATGCATGTGATCTTATATTTAATTTAACTTATTGACTAACATATATTAATTATGCATATTAATGAGGCACACTTTGATATCTAAACACATACATGCAGCATACACTGATCAATTTGAGATAATTAGCATTTCTCTCTCCCAGTCATTTCTTTATTTTTGGAAACCAATCTCATTTCTTCAAGAAAAGTTTCTCAATTCTCCCCCCAACACTTTCTTTCACTTTACCCCGCAGTAAGCTTTTGTATTAATTTTCATTTACATTTCTAGAATCTTATTTAGCACATGTATGTATATGATTGAGAATGCACATGAACATCCTTCTTCCTCTTTCTTACAGAAAAATTAACATGCAGTCTTTATTGTTCTACATGTTATTCTTTTCCATTTATATTTTAACCTAGAGAATATAAATGTCAAAAATGTCAGCATATACACATTCTTCCCTCACATTTGAAGACCGCAAAATGTTCTTGTGAGTGACTGAAGCATGGGTTATTCAGCTAGTCATATACTCATAGACATTTTTATTGTTTCCAAACTTTTATAAATACAAATCGTATATCAATAAATAACCTTATGCCTGAGCCTATTCATATTTTTAACAATGTTTCATAGAAGTGGGCAAAAGCTAAATATCACTTTTATAGACACTATTTAATTCTTCTCTTCCAGAATTGTTTCATTTTTTATTCACACTGGCAATGTAAGGATGTCTCCCTAGAGAGTACATTGTAGAAGTTTTGAATGTGGACCCATCTATCTGGTGAAAAGTGGAATCTCTTGAGTAGTATTAATTTGTATTGCTCCTATAAGGAATGAAGCTGACCCTACATGCAGCCCAGGTTTCACAGCCGGGTATATTCCCTCTTACTCATTTCTCTTTCTGTATCTTCACACTTTTGGCCTAATCTCAGCTGACTAGTTTTCCTTATTCACAGAAATAAAAGGCATGATGGGATGATAATTTCATTCACTGTCAATATCTATTTGTATATTTGCTTTTATATTTACCATAGGAGGGTCCAGAAACAACCACTTATTCTTCTAATTTCAGAATCAAGCAGACAAAAAATGACTTTCTTGACAGTACTATCCCTTTTACCTCTATCTCTGTTTTTCTATTTAATAAAATAATTCTTCAAAAAAAATTGTCTCTATTTTCTATCTTTAGTTTCTCTCCCTGGAGTTCATACTTGTTTCTTCAGTACATCTGATCTTGTCAAGGTTCCCAATGTCTTCCATGCTGCTAGATACAAAAATCAATTCAAGGACATTCTTATTTGGCCTATCAACATCTCTTGACATAATTGATCATACCCTTCTTGAAATACTATCTTTACTTCCAAGATAGCATAACTTACTCATTTTCTCTCTTTTGAGATATTCTTTATTCACCCTTGGGGCTGATTCCACCCCCCCCCCCCAAATTCCCTTAACTCTTAATCTAGAGTACTTCAGGGTTAAGTCCTTGGACCTTTTTATTCTTACTTGGCTCCCTTGATGATCTAATCCAATTTTATGACTTTAAATACTAGCTATGTAATTATTAGTCACCAAGAGAGATGGGGAGCAGGGACAATCCAGACATTTGGACTCTATGTCCTTGGAACAAATACTTAAATTCTCTGGGTCTCAGTTGCTCATTATAAAATGTTGATAATACTAGTTCTTCCTATCTCATGGAAATTTTGTATAAATTAAATAACTTAAATTTTGTATAAATTAAATATTTTAAACATGCAGTAGACTAAACAATTCCTGATATATATATATATATACACTCATTAATTCATCCTATTATTTTAGTTTCAGGGCAACTGTCTCCTAAAAGTGCAGACTCATGAGCAGAATGTTGTTTGCTTTTTCAAAAAAAAATCATTTGGTTATTTTGTGAGAATTCCAAACAGCCTATACACAATACTTCCTGATTGTATGCTACAAACCTATCCTCAAAGTCTTCCTTTTTAGTGAAAAAGGAATTCTATTCTTATAGGCAAAGAAATCCTTCTCCACATTTTGTGTTAGATTTGTCAGCAAATCTTTTTAACTTTGCCTTCAAAATGGATCGATAATTGACCTTTTCTTACCACCTTCATTGCTACCACTCTGGCTGGAGTGAATGTCGTCTCTTATGTTAATTACTGCTCCTAAGTGACCCTCCCCCTTACTTTTCTCTTGAGGCTCTTTAGCATATATTTCCAAACTGCAGAGTGACTGTAGAACGCATATTATCTCTTTCTCTGGTTTAAACACTCCCATAACTTCCATCTCAAAAAGCCAAACTCATCGCTATCACTTACAAAATCTCAGAGAATATACTACTGCAGCCCTGACCTGTCTGACCTCCAATTCCATGACTGTCCCCTGACGTTCTTCTCTCTGAACTCACTGGCTTCATTCCTATTTCTGGAACATTCACCTGTGTTCTCTTTCAGGATGTTATTGTCTTGTTGGTCTCTCTGTCTGGAATGGGCTCCCCAGAGGTATCTATATTGCTGACTTCCTCATAGTCTTAAATTCTTTATTCAGAAATCAATTTAATGGAGAGACCTTCCCTCATCAGACCATTTAACATTGAATTCCCTCCTTCTACCACTCCTGAACTTCTGTGTTACAGGATTTACTTCTTCTATTAGCACTTTCAGCATACTACATGTTTTAATTTTTAAATCTATTTCAGGTATTTCTCCCACTAGAATGTAAGTTCCACAGGGACTCCTAATAGGTTTTTACCTCTATGTTAAATCCTCAATATTGAAACAGTTTCTAGCAAAAAGATGATATGCATAAATATTAGCTGACAAATCAATGAACGGAGGAGGTCATTGATTATAAAAATTGACCACTATGTATTGGAAAAGATAGTTTACCATAGTGCAACAAAGACAGATATATAGGATTTTGGTCATATATATATTTAATAAATTGAATGGAAAGAAAAATCTGTGCTTTTCTCTCTCTCTCTTTATATGTGTGTGTATACATATACAAACATATTCACATAAATATAAGCATATTCTAATTATGTATGTATGTTATACTTTTTCATGACTAAAAATTACAAAATGCTCTGCAAAAATAACTCAAGAGAGATGAAAGAAGACAAAACAATTCCTCCATCCAGAAAGTAGTGATGATATCCTGGTATATATTGGTATATAATTCCAATATGGTATATTGGTATATAATTCCAATATGTATTGGTATATAATTCCAATATGGTATGTATGTGTGAGATTTTGTGTATATATATATATTTGATAAAATTTAAACATGTATAAATGTGCAAACCCAGATCATAATTGAATAATATGTTCCCATTTTGTTAGAAATTGTACCAGATACATACCATAAACTGTTTCATATGCTCCATCTTTTGCACATCAAAATCTATATTTTGACCTCTTGAATTTAGATTATTCCAAGTGATTATCTCAGGCCAATTAAATGCAAATAGAAAAACAAAGTACTTCATTTCTTTGAAGAAGAAAGGAAATGCCCTTTTGATTCAGGTGATTGTGGAGGTCAGGCACCCAAGACAGAAACATCTTGGATCTCTGAGTCAGCACCTGAAGATTAGATGCCCAGGAGCTGCCCAACTATAGTAGATTCTATGTGAGTAAAAAGTAAAGTTTTGTGAGTTTATTAAGAGTTACTATTTATTTCAGCAAAGTTTATTCCACTCAGGCTAATATGCCATAATGAATTTTTTTCCAATCATTAAATATTTTTCTATCTAACTGTTTAAATTATTACATAACATTCCATAGATATTTTCAAATGTAAATGTTAAAAATGTAATGAAAGCAAATGATGAAACTAAATGTCCTGAAGTTCTCATTTCTAGTTTGCTTTACATTTTATTCTCCCTCTAGAGAACGAGTTTTTAAGACAAAATCACTGAACTTAGATGAAATTATCTTTATATCCTCCTATGTTCCTAGAGCTCTCCTATTCACCAGTAAAAGAAGAATCAGAATTAAGTCCAAATAGAAGCATTTTGACTGACCTAACATGAAATTTATTCCCATAAAGCAGAGATGCACAAGAAATGTAGTTAACTTGATTTCCCTTTGGAAAATTATTTCTGGGTCTTATTATTTGCCTTTTGGAAAGTCTGTAGGCAGCTTAGAGTTCCAATGTAGCTCCCACAGGGAAATACTTATTAGGGACAAGGACACAAGATGATAATGACATGCAGGGATCAGTCCTAGAAAAGTGATATTACAAATGCATGGTCTAATGTTGTTGGCTGTAAAAATATAAACATTTTCATATAGAAAGGAAATTGAAAAATTAGAATATTTGATGTCCCTAAGAGGAATCACAGGCTAGTATTGAGTAATATAGTGATTATGACTAATGTTATAAGGAAAAACAATGTCATCACAAACAGAAAAGCCATTCCAAATTCTCCACTAGCACAGACTATTTTTCCAATTAGGAACTTTAGTGCTCTATTCACACAATGGAAAGATATGAAATGCATGAGTGAGACTGTTTATTCTGATATATTTTGGTTTTCCAGAGAATTTAGCAGGAATGAAGACACTAGGAAAATGTTAAATTCAAATTAAGATAATTAAGAGTTACAAGGATTACTTATATTTTAATTTTTTTAAAGCTGGAGACTTCTAGTGTATAGATTTATTCTTGGAATAAAGCTTTATTTTTGGCTATTCTCTTAACTCTTTAGTTATGATTACCAATACATCATAACAAATATCAATTTCCTAAAAACTGTCCTGTAGAAGCTTAAAACAACAGAAAGATATTTCTAACAGTTGACTTTTGACTGAAAGGCATTATAGTTATCTTTTTAGGGAAAAGATGCAATCCTCAGTGTCAACATATTTTACTAGTCTTGGGAAATGCACAAACTGTCAATTATGAATCTAAATATTGACTGTTCAGTGATAGGATCCAAATGAATGATTTTTTTTTTTATATCATCTGTCTAATGAACTCTGCCTAATGTTACTGAGTTGCTTGGATTGTTAGTTATGGGTCTTTGGGGGTCAACTTGATATCATTATTGGAATAAAACATCCAGTACCCCTGCAAGTGTTGCCTTTTCTGGTGAGAGGCTACATGATGGAAAGCCTCAAAACTGATGGCTCTCAGTAACATTTTCAGAAAGACAGTAGCCAACTCAGAGACTAAATATCATGCTTTGAGAAAAGTCTTATGTCAACCATCCATAAGAGACCACTACAAAAGAATTTTTGTCAATTCCATAGAGTTAGAACTCAGAACTGATCAATCATACACAAAAGAATAAATCTTGATAGAGACAAGGAGGCCCAAAGATTACTTTGATCTAAAAGTATATATCTTCTCTTGGAGGTCTCTAAAGAAAACAGACATTTCCAGTTTCAACTTGATCAAAAACCATTCTGCCCTAAGGGTATGCATTGTCAATTCCAATAATTCCAGGTTTATTTATATTTATTTATTTATTTTTGTATGTGCCATGCTTTCTCCTCCCCTGAGAAGCCTATATGTCTCCTTTCCCCCTCCTTGGTCTATTGGTAATCATTCTTCAGATAGCCTTCAATCAAAAATCTCCCAGGAAAGACTCTGTCTGCTAGCGAAGAACAGATCCCTCTGCTGACAGGCACATATGCTTTCTCTTTCACTTTTCAGGCTCTTGTTTAACACAACTATATAAATAAGGATTAGGCAAGCAGAGGTAAGTAATTTTTTTTCTGTTTCTTTTTCTTTTTCTTTCTTCTTTCATGTTTTAATTTTTTTCTTTTGCTACCTCATTTAGTTTATTCCAGTGTTTCTTTGAACTTTTAAGCAAGCTCATGGAGCTTCAAGGATCTCAGCCGAGGATGAGAAAAAGACATCAGGCTGGGGATCAAATGCAGACATGGCTTGAGCTCAGTGGATGCTCAGACTGATGGGATAAATAGCATAAGCAGTAGTTGAAACTCAAGGATGAGAGTGAAGCTTACCTAAGACTCTCCCCCAAACTAAAAAGAAAATGATATCAAACATTTTTAATATATTTCAGAAAAATAATTTGTTTATAGTTGAATTTACCTAGATATGAGCAGTTAAATTCTCTGCACTGGAAAAAATGTAGGTTTGATAGAGAAAAAGTGTAATCATAGAAAAATAAAGAAAATTGTATCCTCTGTTGATGATTTTATAAACTTATGTCTTACATATATGTGTTTCAATCAAAATCTGTCTTCCTTACTAGCTTATAAAATTTCA
The DNA here is from genome assembly GCA_004024805.1 of Geosciurus inauris. NCBI lineage: Eukaryota > Metazoa > Chordata > Mammalia > Rodentia > Sciuridae > Geosciurus > Geosciurus inauris. The sequence goes on along the minus strand of PVHX01016646.1, from coordinate 4,214 downwards.
TGAAGAAACAGCTTCTATTTTCTTTCTTTAAATTTTATTGCCTTTCACTTGCCTTTTTAACAGAGCAAATTATACACCATAGAAGTTAAACAAATATTAAAGAAGTATGCCATAAATACAGAGCAAACATTATCATCATATATATCATTTATATATCATAAATAAATTTTCTGTAATGAAAGTAAGTTTTTGGAATTTTATTGATTATTAAAAATTCGTGAAGAATTGGTATGTCTAGAATTTATTTTGGTATAAATTTGTGGTAACAATGCACCTTTACCTTTTTTTATGGCTAATTATCATAATACTATACAGAAATATCCATATTTACTGTGTTAGTGCATCACACAAAAATAGCTGAATGGATATTCAAGAAATTTAAAGAATATTTTTGAGGTGAATTATCTGAAATTAGAATATTTATGTATGATAAAAATTTAATTTAAAGGGAGTAAAGGAGATTCAATTGAAAAAGGATATTTTTAGCCAATGGTGTTAGAATTACAGAACATCCACAAGTAAAACAAACAAACAAACAAAAACTACCAGTCTATTCACAGACTTTACAATATTCAGTAAAATTAACTCAAAGTGGATCTTAGACCTGAATATAAAATGCAAAATTTTAAAACTTCTATGAGTTGACATAAAAGAAAGCCTAGGTGACCTTGTGTTTGGTGATGATTATTTCAGTACACTGAAAGCATGATCAGTGAAAGAAAAAAGAATAACTTTGACTTCATCAAAATTAAACATTCCTTTTTGGCAAAAGACCTTGTTAAGGAAATGAAAAGGCAAACCACAAACTGAGAGAAATTTGCGAAAATTAAAAATAACTGTTATCAAAATATATGTTACTCTTAAAACTCAACAGTAAGGAAAAAGAAGTTTTAAAATGCCAAAAGATCTGAACAATTTACTGGAGTAGATATACAGACCACAGATAAGCATATGAAAAGAAGTTCAACTTGAAATGCTATTTAAGAATTTTAAATTAAAGCAATGAAGTCACTATACATAATATACTGGATAAAATCTAAATCATCAGCAATGCCAAAAGCTGGTGAGGATGTGCAAAAACAGGAGCTCTCATTGACTAATGGTGGGGAAAAAACAAGGTATAGCAAGTTTAGAAGGGTTTGGCATTTTTAAAAATTCTATACATACGCTTGCAATATAGTACTATAATCATGTTCGTGCGTTGGGAAATTTACATGTCCTCAAAAACCTGCGCACAAATTACCAAGGTGTCTTCAAGCTGTATAGATGTTTTTCTTTTTTTCTCCTTTTGTTTGTTTGTTTGGTTTTGGTGCTGGGAATTGAATTCAGGGGCACTCTACCACTGAGCCACTTCCCCATCCCTTTTTCTTTTTTATTTTGAGACAGTGTCTCACTAAATTGCTGAGGGTCTGGTTGAATCGCTGAGACTGTCTTCAAAATTGCAATCCTCCTGCTTTTCAGGTTCCTGAGTTGCTGGGATTATAGATGTGCACCTACACTTCAATATGTCTTTTAATAGATGAGTAGATCAAAAGTCTATGGAGACAGAGAAGATGTTGAATTAGAGGAAAGATGCACTTCCTAGCAGTTCTTTAGCACCAGACTTAAAAAGCAGGAAGACTGCTCCTCAGTGAGACGGACAACTAAAAGAAGTCACAGAAACTTAATACTGGACAGTAAAAGAAACAATAGAGACACTGAAAGTCAGAAACTTCTAACATAATATAAGAAATATACCTTTGAGACATGTTAGCATGGCTGACACCTGTGGCTGTTAAGGGGTGTGGGCAATGCAAGCAGAGAGAGAGGAAACTACAATGGATTAAAAAAAGTGATTTGGGGGAACTTGCGGAATAGAGAAGGAAGCTGATCTCTTTTACTTTCTTTCTTTTTTTAAGTTGTCAATGGACTTTATTTTATTTATTTACATGCAATGCTGAGAATTGAACCCAGTGCCTCACACATGCTAGACAAGTGCTCTACCACTGAGCCACAATCCCAGCCCCAGGAAGCTGATCTTAATGGACCTGGAATTGGTGGGGTAAGTGGGTGAATGAAAACCAACAAAAATTCCTTGGTGGATAATCCGTCGAAAACTTGGAACGCTGTTGACGGAAAAACTTATAAGTGCTACATGGTAGCTAGTAAACAGAGACAGGAGACTGAGAATTCATAAAGGAAGTTGTCAGTGAACCCGGAAGTCACCTATTAGGATCCTCAGAGTGTGCCTGAACCAGAGTGACTAAAATAGGTGTAAATAAATTTGTGCCTGAATATCAAGGAGAGAGATCTCCCTGTGTTGGAAGCTCACCATTAAAAGCTATCAGAAAGACAACTATAGCAGCCATACAGGAGCATCTACACTCTAGGGCAAAAAACAGGTAATTTACAGTCATGGCAGTTAATGTGAAACTGTAGAGGCTTAGTGCCTACACCCTAAAAATGGATTTTACTGGAGGCCTCAGAGATCCAGATGTGCAGCAGACACCTTCATCTCCCCAGCAACAAGGAGCTTGGATTAAATCTCAAATACACACTGACATAGGTCCAAAGATCAACCAAGACTAAATAAACCCCACCTACTGGAACTTCCAATTTAGAACTCTTCCCCATCCCCACTACAGGGATACACAATTTGTCAGCACGCTCAGGCTATCCCACCCTAAATTGAGAGTACTAAAACTAGCTTGGCCTCCCAACCACAGTTGGCACCTAGGTGAGGACCACCAAGACATGGAATTTAACAATCCAGCCCTTGGCACAAGAGTAATAGAGTCAAAAATAAATTTAGAGAACAAAAATCCATTCCTGGCAACAGTTTTGATCATCTCAGCAGAAACAGATCCTTTATTTCTCATTTAGACTTTTTGACTTTGTATTTCCCAAGTTTTTTAAAATTAATTTTAACTTAATTTCTTTCAAGAACCATTTTATTATATTTTATTATTATTTACTTTTTTGCATTCTGTGAGATTGTGTGTGTGTGTGTGTGTTTAGTGCACATATAAATTTGGATATATACGCTGGGTGCGGTGGCGCACACCTGTAATCCCAGCACTTTGGGAGGCTGAGACAGGAGAACTGCGAGTTCAAAGCCAGCCTCAGCAATGGGGAATCACTAAGCAACTCAGTGAGACCCTGTCTCTATATAAAACACAAAAATAGGGCTGGGGATGTGGCTCAGTGGTTGAATGCCCCTGAGTTTAATCCTCGGTGCCAAAAGAAAAATTTGGATATATATATTAATTCATATATTTGGATGGCGATATATATACATACACACACACACACACACACACACACACAAACACACTCAGTCATATAATTTTATGTCATTTGAATTGCTTTCTTTTTCACTCATTTTTTTATTTAGCCTTGGTTTGACTTAGTTTGGGTGTAATTATACATGAGTTTGAACTGTTTTCATCTTACATTTCCTTGTTTGTTCATACCTCAGTTTTTGTCCCTTTTATTTCCCCTTTCTCACTCTCTTCTCCTAATACCAAATTTTCCTATACTTCCTTCTTCTCTTTTATTTTTTAATTACTTTTAATTAATTTTTATTCCTCTTTCTTTACAGCCAACATCTGCTACCTATCTCCTGCTTCTCTTCTGTTCACGTTTCAAAATATTTAAAATTATCTAGTTGTAATTATGCAGTTTAAGTAATTTCTTCCCCAACCATGTTATGATTACTAATAGAGTGGATAATGTAGTGGACACTTACTATTTAATAACTAATATAGTTCATTTTTTGTTGTTTGTCCTAATGTTAAATTGTGATGCCACCATTACTATATATGTGGAAATACAGATGTCAAAATAGACACCAGACATTTTTCTTAAGGTTGTACATCTGTGTTGAATCTGTCCTGTCCCTGGCTCCCCGCTTCCTCTAAGAGGGATTAGAAATTGTTTGGGGCACTTCAAGTTCAGAGAATAGAGATCCTGCTGCTAAACGATGCTCACAACTCAGCTCACTAACAGCAAGTCTTACACCACACATGATCTAGCCTGAACCTCAACAATATTTTAACCTAGAGAATTGGGGAGATAAACTGGTAGCTATAGTGCAGGTTTGTAATCCCAATGACTCAGGAGGTTGAGGGAGGAAGATTAGAAATTTGAGTCCAGTCTTAGCAACATAGTGAGACCCTAAGCAACTTAGCAATACTGTCTCAACATAAAAATAATAAAAGTCTGGTTAAGGAATT
>PVHX01016645.1:0-42620 GCA_004024805.1 Geosciurus inauris | reverse complement strand
AAAAAAAAAAAAAAAATACACACACACACACACACACACACACAAATAATTCTTAAATAATTCTTAAATAGAATGCTGGAATACATCTGTGATCAAGTAAGCATATAAAGATGCTGTCCCTTGGGGCTTACCAGAAAAGAAAGGGGGAAGGAAATGAATGAAAAAGAAATAAGAAGAAAAGCAAACAGAAGAAAAGATGGCAGGCTTATGTTCCTGCAATTGGTAGATAAGAGTATCCCATGACAAATCCTAATAAGCAAATCAACCAAGAAATCAATAGAATGAAGAATTCCTTGAACAGATAAACATGATAAATTCACAGATATGTAGAACAGATAAAAATGTTCAATTAAAGGATTCACAGGATATAAAAATGTGAAGTTTTCTCACATTTTCCTCTTTAAACTTAAATTTCCATTTTATTTTCACACACAATTTTTTGTTAGTTTGTTGAATTTGAAAGCTTTTAAATGACTATAATAAATCTCTTTAAACGAGTCTATAAATGAAATAATCTATTTTCACATTTTCAGCAACAAGTCAAAATTATTCTTAAGGTGTTGCTACTGATATTAGCAGTACATTTTAAAAATTACTATCCAAAACAACTCAAATGTATTTTTAGTATTCCAAGTTCTGAGAAGTAATTTGTTACAAAAAGTAAAATTGTATATATAACCCTAAATGAGATGAAAGATTCATTGTTTTTTGATAGATTCATGTATAGACGAATAGATACTACACATTGCCAAAGTGAGACAGGATTCATTAACAATTTAATTCCTATTTTTCATTTTTTATGGATGCAAGCTCAATGAAATCTTAGTCTCAAGAATAAGTAAAATAAGGTGCTGAGTTGTGGCTCAGTGGTAGAGCGCTCACCTAGCATGTGTGAGGCACTGGGTTCGATTCTCAGCACCGCATATAAATAAATAAAAGACCCATTGACAACTAAAAAAAATATTTTAAAAAAGAATAAGTAAAATAAAATTAAAGCCTTTATTATAGTAATGTCACTGAATTATATGAAATCTTCCTGAGATACATCAAAAAAATTACAAGTCTCCATTGAGAAAATGATTTTAATAATTTACTAGCTAACAATTCTAATAGGTTTTCCTGCAGTTTTCTTGAGAGTAAAGAATTGTAAACCACCTGACAAGCCAAAGAATTAACTGTTCTATTAGACTAAATGACTTGCTCAATTTCTAGACTTTTTTTTAATTTTAAAAACACTTGAAACTAAGCAAGCGATTTTTGATTATAATATTCTTTCATTTGTAACCACATAATTTTTATCTAATGTTCAAAGTGGTTTCTTATTTCAATATTTTGCTAATATATTTTATGTTTGGATAAAAACACCTTATCCCATTATATGTTTTAAATATATTTTAGTCAAAACTTTAGAGTTAATTTTAGGACATTAAACTTATGGGGAAAAAATCGGCTATATAAACAATTTAGTATATCCTGACATCATTTAGCAAAGCCAGACATCATGATAATCCAAATCAGAACTCTTTTTATCTAGAAATATCTGATACGTACTATTATACATTTTGAGGAACATGAAAAAAAGAAATATGGAGAAGCCGGGCACTGTGGCTCACACTTGTAATCCCAGCACTTTGGGAGGCTGAGACAGGAGAATCGCAAGTTCAAAGCCAGCCTCAGCAATGGTGAGGCGCTAAGCAACTCAGTGAGACCCTGTCTCTACATAAAACACAAAATAGGGCTGGGGATGTGTCTCAGTGGTTGAGTACTCCTGAGTTCAATCCCTGGTACCAAAATAAAAAAAGAAATATGGAGAAATAAATCATAAATTTTATCTTAGAATACATATTACTAAAATTAGTCATTTAAAAATGATATGCATTTCTCACATGATTAATTCATTTGTTTTATAAATTAAAATTTATTTTATGTACCTAATATTGAATTTGTAATTGTGCAGTAAAAAGAGCATTAAATTTTTGTTATTGATCAAGAAAGATTATAAAAACAATAATGGCTCCCAAAGAAATCCCCATCATTAGAAACCAAGAATATGTTGGGTTTTATGGCAAAGAGGTATTGCTAGTAGATAGAATCAAAGGCGTTCATTAGAATAACTTAAGATGGGAACATTATCCTTGACTATTCAGGGAGACTCAATGTAATTATAAGGATGCTTATAAGCGGAAGCAAGAAACAGAAGAGTAAGTCAGAGAGATTCGAAAAAATTATATTTTTGCCTTTAAAATTAGGAATGGACCATGGAGCCAAGTGAGGCATACTCCAGAAGCTGGAAAAGATGAGGGGAATGATTGTTCCCTAATGCCTCTGAGCGAACGCGGTCTAGCCAACACCTTGATTTCAGTCTGAGGCCCACTTCAGATTTCTGACCTTATGAAGTGCTAAGGCAATAAATTTGTTTTGTTTTAAGGCATTAAATGTGTTACAACAGCAATAGCAAAGTAATACAGGAATATCATAGAAGTCACATGATTTTTGTTGTTAAACATGCAACTGTGTTTACTTAGAGAATTTGAAAAAAGAATTGTGTATAAATGTTCCAAAAAACTTCATAAATTTGTTGGCTATAGTTTTTAAAATTTCCAATATGCATAATATTTTAAAAACCCATAGCCATATACTACTATAATTGAATCGTCTAAATCACAACTAGTATATTATACAGGAAAGCTAAATAACATAACATCCAATAAGATGTGAATTGACAATAATAGGTATGCATATTTTATGCTTTGAAAAAAATCTTATCTACTTTATTGAATGATGAACACCTAAATCTTAACAAAAACCACAATGAAATTCTATCTATTGAATTTTTCTTTTTCTCTTCTTGTTGTTTTTTTTTTTTGGTACCAAGGATTGAACTCAGGGGCACTCGACTACTGAGCCACATCCCCAGCCCTATTTTGTGTTTTATGTAGAGACAGGGTCTCACTGAGTTGCTTAGCGCCTCGCCGTTGCTGAGGCTGGCTTTGAACTCACGATTCTTCTGTCTCAGCCTCCCAAAGTGCTGGGATTACAGGCGTGCGCAACCTAGTTGCAGAACTGCTTCGGCTATTTAAGAAGTATTTCATTCCAGGTGATGAGTCATTCCAAACTGAAATGTTTAAAAATATAACTGAAAAGAATCACTTTTGTTTAAGTTTGCAAAAAGCCAAGTTTAACTCTCTTTGTTGCCCATTTACTTTGCTCTCATCACACTCCATATACTTCACCAAACGCCACGCAGTTCTGACGATAGTGCTGATGAAAAAATTGGAATTCTAACAGAAAATCATGATACTCTACATGTCCATACTCTGTGGTATTTCTGATTTAAGAATCTTCCAACAAAGATCAAGGTATATCCTATCTAAAGTGATGCTTCACGCTTGGCAGGGCATATACAAAAGAGGAAAAAGTGGCAGTCTTACCCAGCTGGTGTTTGATGCCTGTTAATGAACTTGGAAAGGATGTTTTCTCCCAAAATATTTTCAAGGCTCCCTTTATTAGTTTCTCTAGAGAATTTTAAACTACAGATGGTGATAAAGTTAAAGGGAAGATTAAGATTATGCATTTGTTCTAAAAATATTTTTCTAAATCAGTGGGTAGCAGAGTATGAAGAGGAAATATTAATGCAATCTGAGGATTTGGAAATAATTCAGATTCCATTTGATAAATATTTATTTGTCGTCAAAAGAAATGCGTCCTCCTATTTAAAAACAATTGTTCTTGAGGATACAAATTTAGCGATGTGGAATTATTAAAAGCTAGGGGATGACAAAGGAAGGCTGTTAATATTGATCTATATAGAACTTGATAAGGACTGATAAGGAAATATAAATAAGTATTGAACATTTAAGAAAAAATAACAAAATTTAAATATGTGGAGGCAAACTAGAAAAATAAAATGTGTGAAATGAAAGGCAGTGAAAGGAGAGAAGCAACATAGCTTAGAATTAGTCATTTAAGTATGAAATAATATTAATTATAATAAATTCAAGGATATTAACCTGGCCAATAACAGATGCTCAGATTCTATTTTAACAAGTAAGATTCAGCAATATGTTGCATGTAAGCTACCAACAAACAAACAAAAAAAAAATACAAGGAATTTAAAAATTAAAGGATGGGAAAAAATTAAAGCACATATGATGCAAAAGAAAAATTGTGTTGCATTTAAAGTGACAAAAGAAGTAATGATGAGACATTGAGCCAGGTGTTGCAGTGCATGCCTGTAATCCCAGAGGCTCGGGAGGCTGCGGCAGGAGGATAGCAGATTGAAAATGAACCTCAGCAACTTAGACTCTGTCTCAATAAATAAATAAATAAAAGAGCTGGGGTTGTGCCTCAGTGGGTAAGAACCCTTGGGTTCAATCCCACTAGCCATATGTTATTGTTTGGTGGTTAGACTACCCATTATAGTCTCATCATTAATTCTTTTGTCACTTTAAATGCAACACAATTTTTCTTTTGCATCATATGTGCCTGAATTTTTTCCCATCCTTTTTTTTATGGTACCATGAAAAAAAAAACCAGAAAGAAAAGAAAGAGAAGACATATTAATACATATATAAGGAAAATATATTAAGACAAATAAGCATTTTAATAGATATGAACATTCACATATAAGTAAAACATATATGTAAACATATATGTAAAGAAATAATAGAAGATATAAATGCAAATAAAATAATCATAACAATTCTATTAAGAAACTCAAACCAATTATCTCTATAGTATATGAAAATAATGACCAAATGTATAGAAAATACATATATTTTCTAGCATGAATGAACCACTCACAAATATTGTTGGTCTCATATGGAACACTAAAGTGAGTTGGAAATGCAAGAGGAAAGTGGTGCTAAAATGTGACATGACCAAGCAGAAGGAACTAAATAATCCTTGAAAAGATAACGGTTTTCGTTTGTGCATAATATTGCACAAAAGAATCATAATGCTATGTATATTTAAGTATACATAGTAATAGTATTCATAGCTGCAAGAACACAGTAGGTATAAAAGGGTAAATATAAGGTATAGTAATTCAGGCATTATGGGGAAGAGTGGTAAGTCATAATTAGTGTTCTAATTTTAAAAGTTCAGAATTAGAAAATATAATGGGTAGTCTAACCACCAAACAATAACATGGCTATATAACATTAAACAAAGGGAAATGAGGAATCATTCAATATTTGCTTAATGTTGAAAAAGACAAAACTATTGAAGAACGGAAAGGCAAAGATCTGAATAATTGTGATAGGTTTTTTTTTTCCACTTTTGGACATTGGAAAACATCCAAGATTACATGTTTTGACGTGGTTCTCAGTTAATGTAGAGATAATATCTAAGATAATTATCTATAGGCATTATTGGGTAAAGAATGCAAACTGGAAATGCACTGCTAAATATTGACACTTGATAGATTATGATAAGTATGTATTTTTTAATCCCTAGGTCGACTACAATATATTACACAGTATTATCTTTTAACAAAATGCCTAACGGCAATATGAATGAAATTAAATACTAAAAGCATTTAAGTAATCTGCAGAAAACCAGAAATTAGTTTATAGGAATTATTTTTTTTATAAAAAGGGACCAAACACAAAGTAAATAAAATGGCAGGCTGAAATTATTTTTTTTTATAAAAAGGGACCAAACACAAAGTAAATAAAATGGCAGGCTGAAATTCTAACACATCAATAATTTTATTAAATTTAAATGCACTAAACATGCCAATTAAAAAACAAATTGTCTAAATGGATTACAAGAAAAGATTTACCTAGGGGCTGGGATTGTAGCTCAGCGGTAGAGCGCTTGCCTCGCATGCATGAGGCCCTGGGTTCGATCCTCAGCACCACATACAAAGCAATAAAATAAAGACATTGTGTCCATCTACAACTAAAAATATATTTAAAAAAAAAAAGATTTACCTATATACATACATTTTAAACACAGCATCTAAAATGATAGAAGTAGGTTAAAAGTGAAAGAATATGTCATGAAAAAGATACACGGTGCAAACACTAAATAAAAGATAGCTGGAGAAAATGTCTTAACATTAGGCAAACAGGCCCGGCTGAGTGGCCCACACCTGTAATACAGCAGCTCAGAAGGCCAAGGCAGGAGGATCACAAATTCAAGGTCGGTCTCAGCAATTTATCAAGGCCCTCAGCAACTTAGTGAAACTGTCTCAAAATAAATAAGTAAAATAAGAAAGGCTGGGAAGGTAGCTCAGTGGTAAATCATCCTTGGGTTAATTCCCCAGTACCAAAAAATTTTTAAAAGTAAAAAAATAAAACCACTAGTAAGAATATCAGAAAGAATATAGAAAAATTGAAAGACATCATTAAACAAGAGGTCTAATTAGCATTTCTAGAATCTTCCAACAATCAATAGTACATTGAATATTCCTTTTTTAAATCTCAAATGAAATATTTGAAAATATAGATAATATCTTGGGTTACAAAAGACAAAGATTGCCGGAGAAGAAGTAACTTACAGGAAGTTTGAAAGTCAAAGAAGGGTAAAATGTGTAGTATACAAACATCGACCAAGGAAAATGGGTACATCTATGATAATACCAAACAAAGTAGACCATGAAGCAATAAGAATTAACAGAAACAGCCATGCTTCTTTATGACAGTCAGATTTGATTATGATATAGTGGTCTGTCCACCAAAAAGATAAAAGAATTCTAAATATGAAAGAAGCCCACAAAACGTACATCATGGTATGATGTTGCACTTTCATAAATGGTTTACTAAACTAAAACCAACTGAAAAGTTAAATCTAGATGGAATTTTAAAACAAGGTTTCATTTCAACATAAAAGGTCATATATAAATTTATCATACATATGAAAGATCAATAGATGTTTACAGTGATTAGGTAGGGCAAAATGAATGTCATAGACATTCAAAGCAAAAAAGATAATATACTCAAAAGAAAAATAGGCCAAAAAATCCCAATATATTACCTTAATATGAAATTGTGTGTCTGTGTGTATCCTATACAAATATTTATATACATATATTTATATATACTTGCATATATGTATATAATGTGTATAAATGCACACATATCCTATAACCTTGATATCTCACTCTCAGGCATATATCCAAGAAAAAATTTTGACATGTGAATGTAAAGGTATGTTCCTAAGATCTTTTCCATAAAAGTGGACTGTTGATAGTTGGATAGAGGAGTCAGTTCTGCTATGAGACTACGTAAGTAAAATATGGTAGATTCATTTTATTTATTTTGGTACCAAGTATTAAACTCAGGGATACTCAACCACTGAGCCACATCTCCAGCCCTATTTTGTGTTTTATTTAGAGACAGGGTCTCACTGAGTTGCTTAGAGCCTCGCCGTTGCTGAGGCTGGCTTTGAACTTAGGATTCTCCTGTCTCAGCCTCCCAAAGTGGGATTCATTTTATTGAAAATTCTGCAGCAGTTAGAGGAAAAACAACAAAAACAAAAGCGAAACCAAAAGAATCTATAATACAATGGTAATGTGTGAATTATGTTATGTTTGGACAATGGAAAATATGTCAAAAAATTAGAAATTAGATTAGTAGCATAACACTAATTTAAAGATGTATACACTTACATGTGAATTCAAAGAACAAATTTTGTGCTTTACAGAATTCTTATAACATTAAGAACATATACCATACATATACTACACCTGTTTATAACACAACATAGGGACAAAAAGGAATAGGTATGATAGAAAGAAACTTGTAAGTAGGAAGCAATGATGATAATACTGTCTCCAGAACTAAGGAGTATGATTAATTCTGTATAATTCTGGTACAAACACAAAGTTTTTTAAAGTAAAATTTGTAGATTTTACTTTAAAAATGTAGAGATTATTATAGAAAGAACCCAATTTTAAGTACTTAGCTTGATAATATGGTGGAGGAACTGACTCCTATGTGAGTAGTTAGATATACTAAACCATCCTATGGGTGTGTGAGAAGAAAATATTCAAAATACTCTTTTTATTTAATTTTTGCTGCTTGCTCTGACAGGGCTGAGTATTCACATGCTAGGAGACCACATGATCTTCTATTCTTCTGCCCATATCTGTTTCTTGTACTATTAAATATTTCATTTTTCTCTCATTGTTTCAGCCACATTTTTAAATCTATGGTAGGATTGTTTTCCCTCCCCATGTACCCAGGCACAGTAAATATCCTTAAGGATGGGGTCAGCTGCTAATCTCTGATTATCTAAGAAAGTTTTGTATTCTCTGGAATTTAGTTCATTAATTACAACTCATGCCAATGAGTGTCACAGCTCTCTACATCATAGCATTGATGGTTAAGGTTCCAACACATGAATTCTGGGGTGCCCACACCATCATCCTTCCACTAGTTAGATATTACCATTGCTTTTTTTTCTTACAATTATTATAATCATGGTTTATAGAAAATAATTCATGTACTGAATTACTGAATGCATTAAATATCCACCAGATTTGTCAAAGAGCAGAACTGTATTTATCTATTACAAATGGAAAATAATGAAAATGTCAAAAAACAAATACAAAATTATAACTAAAATGACCACAAGTAAAGAGAAGGGATATGCATTGATATGAGAACCCTTTATAGTCAGAGAAAATCGGTAACATTTCACTGAGTGGATCGGGATGGAAGGAGACTGAACAGTCTAAAATCATACACAAACACACACGCATATGTCATGTATGTTGTCTCTCTCTCTCTCTGTATATATATATGTATACACACACATACATATATATATCCACATATATATGTATTAGTGGAAAAAGCATTTGCTTAGAAGCTCAAAGTCTAAGAGAAAAGAAGGAATATGTACATTGAATATGTACATTGAAGGAATATGTACATTGAAGGAATAAAATATTACTGAACCATTTCGATCAAGGAACCCCATAATACAAGACAAAGGAAGGTAGAGAGAAAGGATCACATTTACACACTTGGTTCCTATTTTGTACCCTGGATATTCATCTTACTACTAATGAAAAGCCCTTGGAAGTTTTTAGGAAGAGAAATTTCATGGTTATATTGTAATTTTAAGTAAATCATTCTTTATAAAGCAGAGACTTGTTTGGAGAGAGAACCAGGAAGAGCATTTTGGAGACTCTCAGCATAGCTCAGAAAAGAAATAATGATAATGATCAGCAAGGATCTGATTATGGTGATCAAGATGGAAGAGAAAAATAAAGAAGTATGCAGAAAGTAAAATCTGACAAGATTCAGTAATTGAAGATGGGAATGTAAGGGAGAAGGAAATGTCAATAATGACTTTAGGTGGACCTAGTGTAGGTAGAGGTTGGTATTCCTAGGGGAAAAAAAAGAAAAAAGAATATGGGTAAAAAGTAAAGGACATGTTAAATTTTAAAGTATCATGAAATGGGGCATTTCCAAATTCACTCCAGAAAGTTAGGAGGGTAGAGGATTGAGGCAGAGAAACAGTGATGTTGGAACAGTGATCATTTGACCAGAAGGGAGCCAGACCTTGGGAAGGTTAGTTCCATGTGGAGCAGACAGAGCCTGGAATACTTGAATGAAAAAGTTTTCCTCTTCCTTTTCAGGGTCTTAGTTTACTTGAAACAATACATCTTTGAAATTTAATCAGAGTTGTAGACTTGAACAAACAGTAAAATGAATAGGAAATAGTATAAAATAGAAGCAATTTGCCTAAATTATCTCCAGATTTATTCACTAAACATTTATTGATTTTCTCTCAAATTTAGCAGTATGATTCTGTTTGCACAGTAGTTATTTTTGTGGAATATCTTCTCTGGTATTTTACTAATACATAAAAGTATAATATTTTAAATCTGGTATTGCTTTCACCTTACACCAATCATTACCCATTCCCCATTAATTAAATCAGATGTCAGTGATAAGTTATATATTGAAATTAATAAGATGTTTAAAAGGCTATAATGATGCAATTGCTGATACAAAGAACATGATTGACTCATATTCCGCAATATTGCTTAATAAAATCTTTCATAAAAAAGAACAGTTTTATAGTTCTTTGATTATTTTCTTTATGAAAAATTTATCACTCTCATATCTATTAAAATAAGTTCATGTCTACCTATCTTCTTAACCATAAATGATGGAACTAATACTTATCAACATTAATGATGAACCATACTCATCCATAATTATGTCTAAATTACCTTAGATTTATTGAATAATTTCTGAATAACTTGTGGCCAGAATTTTATTATTCGATGATGATAAATTATTTTATGATGTTTAGAATTCTGACATATTTTTGAAACTTATTTCTATATGGATCAAAATTTAAATCAGTTGTGATATATAATCCACTGAAAAATATTCTCTAAGATGAGGTTTAAAATGAAATGCCAAAGTGGTTGCCCAAGACAACTATTTATGATCTATATGCATAGCACAGATGTTTTCTAAGGTATTTCATATGTCCAGGAGCCTAAAATAATGTATAATTTAAGCAAAAAGAAATTAATAAAAACAGATGTAAATAGGAAATATATTCATATTGACAAACTTTATCTGTTAAAGAATATAACAAACTTGTATTTTTCAGGATCTTATAGCTCCTTGTTAATTGAAAAGTATATAATTTTTTAGAGACACAGAGTATAATTTAATGCGTTACTAAAAGAAAGTGTTCTTGCTAGTTAGCTTAGCATTCAAATGGCATTATATGTCTGTATACCCATCTCAATCGAATAATCCTAATAATTTCTAGGAGTATATAATATACTAAGAGACCTCGATGTATATGTCTAATGAGAGTGTTTTCTATTCTGAGGCAGTGGAGTTTGTGTGTGTATGCACATATATGTGTGTTCATTACACTGTAGTATCTGTTGGAGAGTTACCATTAGGAACTCGAGAAGTGAAAATCATGAATTTATAAACATTCATATATGCCTGATTAAGAAGCATGCTGTGCCAACACTGTCAAAAATAACCAAATCAAGTCAATAAGGACTTTTATGTTAATTCTGGTCAAGAACAAACCATTCAAAATCACAATTGTAAAACGAAGAAAAAGAACAAAAAAAGACATTTAAAAGTTGGTAAGTAGAATTAGAAATATTTTTTAAAATTTTCAGGATCTGACAAATGTAAATGTATAAAGCTAGGAATGATGAGGTTGTCAATGGATTAAAAACAACTTAAGATTTGAGAGAGGACCACCACTGCCAACTCACAGGAGCCGGGCCAACACCCAGGTCCAGGACTACCCACGCCAATCCAAGGACCCACACAAGCCCAGACGCAGGCCAGGACCACCACCACCACCAACCCACAGGAGCCCAGACTCAGGACCACCTCCCGCCAACTTGTGAGAGCCCAGGCCCAGGACCACTTCCCACATTTACCAATGCGTGGCTGCTCCCTGGCCTGCATCCATCTTGGAACACTGCAGCCCTTGCCATAGCCCACCTCATGTAGTAGCCTCTACCTTGGGACAACAGACAGGACCTAGGGGCAGCTGTCCTCTACAGCACAACATGCCAAAATGCTGCATCTCTGAGCAGGCAGCCCAAAGTCATTTCAAGTCCCACCCTTTGAGCCCCATCTATGAAAGTGGTTGCATCTATCTTGGGACACACGCACTGCTGTCTTGAGTTATTTCTGCTACCACCGCCACCATCTTTAGTTGCACTAGCATCCATCTTGGGACACCTGCTGAGTACTAGAAGCAAATACCAAGGTAAGGTACAGGGAATTTGCAGGGTCACTACAAGATTATAGTGTAGAAACTGCTGTACCTCAGATCTGCACTGCAAGAAAGGAAGACACATAATCAACATGAAAAAACAAGGGAAGAAAGTGCCCCAAACAGATACTACACTAACAGAATCTATTGACAGTGCCGTTACTCAACATTAACAAAGAACAAAATTATGGCATTTGCAGGTAAATGGATGGAGTTGGAAAATATCATGCTAAGTGAAGCAAGCCAATCCCAAAAAACCAAATGCCGAATGTTCTCTCTGATAAGTTGATGCTGATCCATAATGGAGCGAGGCACATTGGAAGAATGGAGGAACTTTGGTCAAAGGGGAGGGAGGGAAGAGGAGGAGACATGTGGGCAGGAAAGATGGTGGAATGAGATGGACATCACTGCCCTAGGTGCATGCATGACTGCACATATAGTGCGACTTACATCGTGTACAACCAGAGAAATGAAAAGTTGTGCTCCATTTATGTACAATGAATCAAAATGCATTCTGCTGTCATATATACCTAATTAGAATAAATAAATATATAAATAAAAAGATTTGAGCTAGTGGAAGAACAATAGATGATCTAATTCCATTATTCTGTCTCAAGAATGACTTGCAAAAAGAAATTTTTAAAAAATTGATGCTGACCTCAAAAAACGTTAACAGAGCTTATATGAAACTGTAGAATGCTATACTAAGACATTATTATTTTTAAAATGTTTTCAAGTATATTTCTGTTATTTGTATCAGTATAAAACATCTGTGTTTTCCTGAACTGTTCTCTAAAACATGGCCTGGCTTACAACTGATACTCAGGAAATGTTACATAATAAAATCAAATCAACACTTTGATTCAATTTATTTTAATTTCACATAATATCTACTAATTTGAGAGAGAGAGAAAGTGAGAAACTAGAGAGGAGAATGAGTGGGAGTAAGCATAGGACTCAGCAGACCACAGTTTGCAGTTCATCTCCTACACTTCATTTCTGGTTCAAGTGAAATAAATGTTTTGAAATACTCAGCATTATCGTCAAATGCTATTGGTGTTTATGGTGCCTTTGTCTAGTATGAGATAACTATTTATGTGAGTATGTCTCCATGTCTTCTATTCTGTTCCATTGGTCTTTGTGTCTGTTTTTGTGCCAATACTATGCTTTTTTTGTTTCCATATCTCTGTAGTATAATTTAAATTCTGGTATTGGGAAGCCTCTTGCATCACTTTTCCCACTAAGGATTGCTTTGGCTAGTCCTGGCCTATTTGTATTTCAAATGAATTTCATTACTGTTTTTTTTCTATTTTTATGCAGAATGTCATTGGAATCTTAATAGGAATTGCATTAAATCTGTATAGTGCTTTTGGTAATGAATAAAGCAAAGAGGAATTACACAGGATTTATATTGTGCTTCTCTCATTATTTAATAAAATTAGGCAACTAAAAAGAAAACTGGATGTGTTCTCTAAATGATCGCTTTCTTTTCAGTTCCACTGTTTCTCAGTATTTATTTTCTTACCAAATACATAGAGACACATACACACATATATATATATATATATATATATATATATATATATATATATATATATATATATATATATCATTAGTTGATAAAAAGGTTTTTTTTGAGGCTGCTTTGCATCCATGAGGAAAATAAATGTAAATCCTCACAAACTAATTCATCTTTCACTCTATTCTTTGCAATTATTCTTTGATACTTAACAGGTAAGGAGAATTTTATTCAAGACTACTGTGATGGGAAAGAAAGATTGATATCAGCTCTGTTGAAACAACATGGAGAGGGGGTCAGTGCATGGTTAGAAAAATGTGTTTTTGATGGAAACTTGTGGATATTAGGTTTCCACCCTGCCACAGGGATTGTGAGATAGGCTTACTGTCTCATATTTTGAAGAGAATTCTCCCAGGTCCGTGAGAAATACATTTTTGTGTTGTAAAATGGCCAGTGGCTGAAAGAACATATCCATCTCAAAGGGATAGAGAAAGAATTTATATTCAAAAATTCACTGAAGTAAATGATCTAAGAAAATAAAATTTAGGGACCTGTAGTCATGAGAAAAAATAATCTGAATTTTCCTCAATATGAGGGCAAATTGATGGCTATCTTGGTCATAAGTAATATACTAAAAATAGATTCATTTATTTTAGATATGATTGGTGGACACAGAATAGTTATCTCCAATTTTTATTCATAATACAACACAAAAATCAATCCATCAGTCTTAGCTTTTAATAATAAGATAACAATGTCTTCTTGATAACATCAAGAACTAAAGAGGTTGTAGGAAATAACCAGATTAAGATTGAGATACAAACAAAATAACCAGAATAAGTATGTCTAACATTTAGAACTCTTTCCATATCAGTGAATTTGCTTCTCTGGAAAAAATATCAAAAGGCAGAGCTGTGGTTTGCAAAGTGAGAGGGAGAAAATTGTTTTCAAAGTTTGTGAAGAGTGGAGTCCCTGGATAACCACCCAGATTGAGTGGAAACTCAAACTACTATATCCTAAAAGAAAGGATAAAACAGAAATAAACTTGTATAGCTTCCTAGAGTATGTAAGCTCCAGTACTTAAAATAGCAGTAAGATGCTTGATTTGACATCACTCATACTAAAAAATGAAATGACAGACAAATTTAGCATGACCCTTGTGCAAGGATGCATGAGAAAAATCATGCATCTAATCTGTGATGCATTAGAAATGTAATGTTAAAATAGATCTGAGACTACTACCCCTTAACCCCTGCCCAAGTGCCTGGATAAAGAAGATTCTCTTTAGCATAAAATAGCTTGAGCTAAGGACTCAGAAATGTTTAAGCCTTTAAACTATCCCCAAATAATAAGTTTTGGCCCTGGAAAATATAATTGAAATAAATTGTTGCTATATAGAAGAGAAATTGTTTGAAATCATGAACATTTCAAGTCAAACCTTTAGAATACAGAAGAAGAAGCAGATCTGCATACAACTAATTAACACATCCAGATGACAACAAAATAAATAGAAAGGAAGAGAATTAAAATTATGTATCCATGCTGCATTAGATGTGATACTTTGCCAAATTTCATTTTTCTTATAAGATATTCTTCATTTAAAAATTTTTTGTTTAGTTGTAGATGGGCACAATAACTTTACTTTATTTATTTATTATTTTTGTGGTGCTGAGGATCAAACCCAGTGCCTCATATGTGCTAGGCAAGCACTCTACCACTGAGCTACAACCCCAGGCCCAGATATTCTTCATTGATTACAAATAAGGATTTTTAAAAAATCAGCATATTGCTAGCATTGTAACAGGACTTGATTCAGAATGGCTTCATGTGCTTTTACTGAGAGTAGTATCATAATGTTTTTACCATTACACTGTAGAAACCCCTTCTCAAAGAGATCTCCAGATTTCATCTAATATATCATGGTCATATAACTAAGATAGAAGAGAGCACAGTTTAATAATTTAATAAAGGCTAAATATTCCATCACATAACCATAAACCCTGGTGGAAGATGAAAAGTGTGTGTGGGATTGAGTAACTCAGAGTCACTCTTGAGTGAACCTGTTGTGTGAACAGTGCAGTGTGTGATATATAGATGACACATGTATTTCATGGAATATGGATCATGGCTGCTAAAATCTGCTTCATCATGTGCTCTACCAAATGGTAGTCTACCTCCACATGAGGGGCTCTGTCGGATTCCATGAGAGATGCATGCCGATAGTTTTGACTCTACATGATTTTCACCTTACTAAATAACTTTAAAAAATCATCACTCCACATGAAGTGCAACTAATCCATAGTTGTCTATGAGTAACTTCTATTATAGTATTTGAAAACAGGGTTTGATCTTTATTGTTTGGTGAATATATTACTTAGGATACACACTAAACTACAGTAGGAAGAAGACATCAAAATATAGTGACTTAAGATCTGGTGTAGGAAAAACTTTGCTGATTCAGGGAGAGCAATAAAGTTGCTGAAATGATGGTCTTGAGTAGATGACAGGAGACAGGGCCTAGTCACAAGCAGAAGATTGACCTCAGAAGCAAAGACAGTGTATCCGTATTAAAAGGAATGTAACAGAGACTATAGGTACAGATATATGGCTGTGAGCTGATGTTCTAATAGGGCATTTTGGAAGATCTTCTCAGAGTACTCTTGTCATGTAAGTAAAATAGAAAATAAAGTCATCAATGAAGAGTGAGAAAGGGAATGAGAAAAATATTATGAAATGGCACTACGAGAAAGTGTGAGAGTGATTAGAGCAGACAATAGTAACCTCTCCTTTCTTCTGGGAAATATGAATACACTTACATTTTGTGATCATGGATTCAAGTTAAAACAAATCAATTGGATTCTCTCCTGGTACTTCTATCCTAAATTTCAGGTTTTTTTTAATTTAAAAACTCTGAACACAGTTATTACATATTTGCTTTACTTTATATCTCTTTATTTCTTCTTTTAAAGGATATAGGAACATAATTAAGTTTGTTATACCCAATGAGTCTTGCCTATGGTAGCATCCCTTCTCTTCTCCTTCTTCTCCTCTGGATGTGTGTGTGTGTGTGTGTGTGTACTATTTGTTGAAAGTGTATTTATTGAAATGCCTTTAATCATTTCTGGGATAAGACTACTATCTTGGGCTGGGATGGTGGCTCAATGGTAGGGAGCATTTGCCTAGCATGTGTGAGGCACTGGGTTTGATTCTCAGCACTGCATATAAATAAATGAATAAAATAAAGGTTCATTAACATCTGAAAAATAAAAAGACTATTGTCTATCATGAAATAGATTTCTCTTCTTGGTCTTAAGTTTCTTCCTTACCTTCTGACAGGCTTTTCTATTGTTTAGAAGGAGTGAATTATATATCTGGTTTTCTTAGATTTCATATATTTTTTTCCTGGAGAATTGTTGTGGAGGATTTTCTCCAATGTTCATTATAACTTGAAGTGACATTTTTAAAAGAAGTGTCTTTCTCAAGGGTAGCATTCAATCAGCTGGATAATCAGATTTTTGTTCTCCATTTTATTGAAATTACAAAGAAATTTGAAAAGTTAACAATGGGAGAGCTCAAAGTTTGTGAGACATTAACAGGTCAGAGCATTTATTATATAGATATATATCAATAATCTGAATTTAGAATTAAGCCAAGGTCCTCTTTAAGTGGAAGCCTAAAATTAGAAAAAATGCATCATCAATAGAGTTGAAGAAGTCAAGTTATGTTAGAAAAAGGAAAAAGGGTCTCAAGAAGCAGAGATCAAAAGAATAACTGAGTATCTTTCTAGAGTGGAATCTAAAAGAAAAAATTTTTTTTGTTTTTCTTGGATTCAGAAGAAACCTCCCATTTCAGTCCTAAAGACCTAAAGGTGAGGCATTAGAGTTCTCACAGTTATTTTACAAAATAGACTTTACAACATAATTTTTTAGTTTCACAGCAAAATCATGAGGAAGATGGATCTTCTGTCCCCACAGAGGCCTAGCCTCCTCCACCATTATCCTCCCACCCCAGAGTGGTACCAACTGTTGAACATACACTGATACGTTCTCTTCATTGCTCTGGTTTGACTATGGTCTGAGTGTGCCCCCAAGGCTTCATATTTTAGGAATTTGGTCTCTGGTATAGAGTGGGGGGGGTCTTTAAGAGGTGGGGTCTACTGGGGAGCCCTAAGGTCACTGAGAAGCTGTCTGTAAAAGGGTTTAGGTCTCTCCTGGGACTTGGTTACTTCTTATAAGTGGGTTGTTGGAAAAAAGCCTGAACCTGGCTACACCCATCATAGTATCACAGAAGAGTTTCACTGTCTCCATATACCTATGTGCTCTGATTATTTTTTCATTCAATCCCTGTAACTCTTGACAATCACTGAGTCATTTTTACTACCTGCATATTTTTGCCTTTTTTAAAAAAATGTCACATAGCTGGAATGTCATATAGCTGGAATCATGTGGACCTTTCTGTTTGACTTAATTCACTTAATAATGCATATTTAAGGTAGCGCTATGTCCTTTCATGGCTTAATAGTTCTTTTTTCTTTTTTCATTTTTTTTTTTTTTTTTGGTACTGGAGATTGAACTCAGGGGCACTCGACCACTGAGCCACATCCCCAACCCTATTTTGTGTTTTTATGTAGAGACAGGGTCTCACTGGGTTGCTTAGTGCCTCACCATTGCTGAGGCTGGCTTTGAACTCACGATTCTCCTGTCTCAGCCTCCCTAAGTGCTAGGATTACAGGCTTGCATCATGTTTTAACAGTAAACAATATTCCATTATCAGTATGTATCACAATTTACCCATTCTTCCTCTCAAGGTAATCTTGATGGCTTTCAAGTGTTGGCAATTATCAATAATATATCAATAAACATGCTATAAATATCCACATGTAGGTTTTTGTGTGAACATAAGTAAATATCAAGAAATATGATTATTGGATTGTACAATAAGAGAATCTGCCAAACAATATTATAAAGTGGCTATACCATTTTCATTCCTGTAATAATTTATTATAGGGTAGATGAATTTCTGTCTTTTTTTAGGAGTGCATAGAGGAGTTTGGGGAACTGATCCTCCAAGGCAAGGAAACACAAATAGCAGAGTAAAACAACCATTAGACAGAGAGTTCCTGTTGCTCCACCTTCTCTTCACCCGTTGATATTGTTTGTATTTTCATCTTTATTATTTTTCTGTACAGACTGTTAAGTAAATGCCTTTAATTCTTTCTTTGTCTCCTTTCTTAAACAATTTTAGTGAGTTTCTTGAATCTGAAAACCTGCAAAAAATATGTTAAATATATATTAAAAGCTAAAGGTTGCAGAGTAAAATAAAGCTGTTATAGAACCTCATTAGCAGAACAAATTCCAACAACTGAATTGGAGGTGATCCTTTATAATCTAGTTATATTTTAAATATAAAATAATTTGGTAGAATGTATGTTTTTGTGAAAATCAGAACACTTCAAAAATTACTTATGGTATTTAGAAATTCAGACATTTTCATTGTAACTAAACCAAAGGTATTTAGTTAAACAGAATCATTTGTTGGTTTGTTGTACATATTGTTTTAGACAGGTTTAGTAGATGATAAACTACAGAAGAATAACATAGTGTAAAAATACTATGAGGAGGTATCAAATAAAAATAAGATAATTGTGTCATTTCTACTACCCAAACTCAATTTAGAATATGAATAGGGCAATAAAAATCACTAGTATATAAAACAACTTACAGTGTGGTAAGAAGCATAAAAATATAAGTAGTAAATTTCAATGAAGAATATTAGCATTCATTAATGAGCTCATAAAATCAAATGCTTACAACCAAAGAACTTCAGCATCTCAAAGTTTGTTCTAACAGGTTTTCTATTTGTTTGTTTGTTTGCCATCACTTTGCGCTTTTCTCTATTCATGAAATACAGAAATGACAGGCTACTAGAAATTCTTACAAATAATTTTGTAGAGATATTTTATAGAAGTAAACATTTAAAGTTTATAGTGTATTATTATAAATTATTCAGAAATGAAAAGAAACAAAAGGTGAAATTGAGAGAAAGGAAATACATCAAAAAGAATAAGTAGAGTATTCCCAAATCATAAATAAGCAGAATATTTGCAAGCAGCATCAGTTCTTCAAAGGTTTCCCAAAGAGAACAAAATGAGTGTGTAGTATGAATCCTGAGCAGGGTGACAGCTTGTATTCACGTTTTTTGGAAAGTATCATTAGGGATACATAATAATTTAGTGTAGAGTAAGTAAATTTCTGTCTTTTGAGAATGAGATGTAAAGCAAAAAGTATGAATGTAAGAGTCCTGGATTTTAGTTCTTATTTGTTCACTTACATCAAACAGGTAACTTAGCTTATTACAACTCCATTTTCTTATCTGAAAATGTGAATATAATTAACTACCTAATTTGTTGTTAAAATCAGTATCTTAGCATTAATAATAAACTTGTGCAGCATTTTACATATAGAAAATACTCAATAAATAGAAGCATATTAATCCTATTAAACTGTGATTGATCGTTAACCATAGATAAGTAGATATTTTCTAGAGAATTGGAAATATTTAGTATACTCCTAGGCCTTTGATTTAATTATCAATTTAGTTATCTGATTTTTTATTAACATGTATATTCACATACATTTTGTGTGTGTATTATATATATACGTGTGTGTCTGATATATATACATATATATATATCTCAGAGTTCTCCCGAGAAGTAGAACCAAGAGGATACACACAGATACATGTAAGAGATTTATTATGGGGATTGACTTCATTGTCATGGAGCCCAGGAGTTCCAATGATATGCTGCCTGCAGGTGGACAACCCTTCCTCTACCCCTTTCTTCTATTGGGGCACTCAACAGATTGGATGATGCCCATTCACATTGTTGAGGGTGGATCTTCTTAACAGCTGACTCTTTATTCCTGATTCTTTATTATAGGTAATATCTTTCAGAAATGCCCTCACAGACACATAATAGGAAATAGTGTTTTAACAAAAGTCTGAAACTTCTAAGCCAGTTGAGTTGACATTTAAATTAATTGTCATAGTGTGTGTATCTGATGTACCTTTTGACCTAAAAGAATGTTTGTTGTGTACCATCTATGTGGAATTTATCACTTACATCTTAGAATTATTTCTGATTTTTTTAATCATCTGATTGTTAAGATCCCAGAAGGAATGTCCAGCATGTTGCCTTGTAAATGGAAGCCAATCAGTGAACACATGAAATAAATTAAAATATTATCTTTATTAGAAGACATCAATGAAAATTTAATCTTAATATGTTTTGAGTCAGATGAATTTTATCTTGTTTTGATAACAATCAATCTGACTAAAATGAATTATTTATGGAGATGTCAATTGGTTAAATGGCAACAGAATGGAATTTCTACAAAAAAAACTTTTTCATTGAAAGTTTATTTTCATTTCTTATGTAATTATTTGCTTTAATTGTACCCTGGCACTAATCCCACAATTCATTTACTAAAAATTATAAAACATACTATTTATAGAAAGTGAAAGTATTTACACATAAGTGTGTACATGGAATAAGAGAAAAACCTATTTTCACTAGACTCATTAAAATATTCTTGTCTTCTTTAATACCATTGTATTAAAACTAAATCTTTCAGCTGGTAATAAAAGATTTATAGTTCTATCCCAATGTACCATATGATTTAAAGTATTCTATTTTCTAAAACAAAAACTTCAAAATAACTCATTAAATAAGTCTAGAGTATGACATAATATTGAAGAGGAAAATATGTGTATCTGAATATTTACCTCTTCTGGCATTCAGCATAGTTTTCTGGCTGCTTCAACAATAAAGAGTCTAAAGAATAGCTTTAGTTACAGCAGATTTGACCTTTACAAATTTATTTCACACATTTTAGAATGATGCACTTGTTAGATTAAAGCTGCCTGTAACTTTAAAAAATGTTCAATATCTCTTTGGTGGCTAAAATCATTTGGATATAATAAAAGGTTTTGTCAAGGACAAGTAATTGATTTTTAGTGTGAATCAAAATCTAACTATAAATTAAAGTATTTTAGCTTCTGAATATATTTTCAAAGTTCTTTAGAGGAGAATGTCTGTAATATATAATTGAGAAAAGTACTTTTTTTTCTTTCTAATGGACAGATATATTTTAATTTTGCATGTAGGGCTACCTAGTATAATTTCTCTTTTCCATTCTTAAAATTAAGTCATAGATTTGTATTTAAAGTAAAACCATGCCTGCCTAAACATAAAGGAGAATTGTGATGAATGTTAGTGCAAATTGTACTTTTTATAGGAGGTTGTAGGGAGAGATAGATTTGTAATCTAGGGGAACACAGACCTAAAAAGCAACTTAATCATCTACATTAAATGTATACCATTTGAAAAATGATTCAGTATTTAGGAGGTTCACATGGACAATAATGATCACATTTGTGTGCATGACAATAACACAAACTGAAAAGGATTATTTAATGTGTTTACAAACTATTCTTACTATTTAACTATTGAGTGCAAAATTGGTTTTTGAGATTATAGAATATTAAATTACATAATTGCATGTCACATTTTCCAGGATCATGCACCCTTCCTCAATGGAAAAGTTATGTTAACCTCAGTAAGGCATGTCCTATTTCATCTGCAATGCCACCCCTACCATACACACAATGACTTATTCTGAATCAGAATGAATACTGCTACAGATGTGGAAAGGTTTAAGTATATTAGTTTTTATAAAAGCTTTTCTTAATTGTACCAAAATGTAATCAGAGAAGTCAATTCTATTCATTTGTGAACTCTAACCAAGTGTTTTTACTAACTCCTATGTAGTTGAAAAGGCTGGTCCAAAGTGACAATACTTTATTATTTGGTAGAGACATTTATTTATGTATTCAATTCAATAATTTTATGTTGGCTATACTTTATTTTCTAGTATTTATTCTAGAATTGATGGTAGAAGATTAGTGATGTTTTAGTGAAATTATCTGATATGTATAATGTGATAAAAAACTAAAGAACTTTGGTTTAACCTGATAGTAATTGCAGATGGATGGAAAGGTTTATTTTTATTATTAATTATCTAATACATAAAAGTGCAGTTGAAAATTGTTAAAATTTTGAGCTGTTATCTTAGTGAGATAGAATTTTATCTATTTCATGATAATACTTAGAGTACATCATAAACCATTGTAATATATTTTATTATGGAAGGGAGCAGGTGTGAATTTTATTATAGATTTCAATTCATTCTAAATTACCTCTTTAGTGTTCAGTGACCCAGTTTTTTATTTATTTTAGAGTTTCTTTTTATCATCATTCAGAAGTAGCAAAACAACCTATGAATATAAAAATACTATTCTTTTTTTGTAAATATTCTTTTATTACCACTTCACCATCAATTAACTCCAATTGGGTCTTAAGATTCTTGAAAAACCATAAGAAGATGGGCTACTTTTGTGGTTTAGAGTAAACGATCTTTGCTTGACTTTTTAAGGGATTATTATTATTATTTCCTTTTGTGCTAATGAGGATTAAACTAGGGGCCTTCTACCTCTGAGCTATGTCTCTTTTTTTTTTGAGACATGGTCTCACTAAATCACCAAGGCTCGCCTCAATTTTGTGATCCTCTTGCCTCAGCTTCTGAATTATCTAGGATTACAGTCATGTGCCACTGTGCCTGGCACTGGGGATTACTATTTAGCAGTGAAATTTGAATTCATTAGTTCATTACACCAACTCAAAGACAATAATACTTTAGGTCTATGGTAGGGCTAATGAATGGATAAAGTTATATACTAGGCATTTAATCCAGGTAGAAGCATGAACGGCCAACTTTATTTAATGAAGTTATCATAGGAGAGTTATATTTTTCTAGTATTTCAAAAAAAAAGTACAAAAATCAAAAAACAAAAAGTTATTTTTTTGCTTATAGATTGAACTATTTAAAATTAATATAACACTTATGACCACATGCTTAAAGTACTGAATTATAAAACCTAAGAGGGTAAAACATTATTTGAGAAATACAGTTTGATGGGCAAGTCTGACAAATATAAGATTACAAAATAAAGATTATTATCATTATTAACTACATCTGAATATTTAGCTTCTGTTTTGGAAGGGCTGTGGATATTTTCAATTATTTTTGGTGCTAATGTGTTTATTCAAACATATTATATTAACTTGGATATGATATCTATTTGATCCCTTAGTAAATGCACCTACCTAAGAAATGTGAAGCTATTCATTTATTTAGAATTATTCTAATAGCAGTATTGACAGATGTCTTTTTTATATTTATATTAATATGTGAAGTGATATATTACATTAAATGGATACAAACATATTTTATTCATTTAATAACATATTCATAATATTTAGCAAATATTTAATTGGCTTTCAAATTTATGTGAAGTTTGGGTTAAAATGCTTTTCATGTTAGTTGGAAATAATTAAAAGATACGTTGAATCATTTACAAAATACTTTATCTTCATTTGAGTGAATTTATATGAGAAATAGTCTCCTTTGAGAAATTCAACTCAGATATTATAATCTTCTTGTAAGAGTCATCAAGTAACTGGATATTGGAGCCGGGTGCGGTGGCGCAAGCCTGTAATCCCAGCACATAGGGAGGCTGAGACAGGGGAATCATGAGTTCAAAGCCAGCCTCAGCAAAGGCGAGGCACTAAGCAACTCAGTGAGACCCTGTCTCTACATAAAACACAAAATAAGGCTGGGGATGTGGCTCAGTGGTCGAGTACCCCTGAGCTTAATCTTCAGTACCAAAAAAAAAAAAGTAACTGGATATTGGAACTTGTATTTAGTATTATATCAGATGGATATATGTGGCTGTTGTCAGAGAAATGGCATACAACTTACAGGTACTTAATTAGTATGCTGAATAATATAGTACAATTGCTAAAGTATGGTTCATGAACATATGTTAATTACTATATTTTAGCATTGCAAATTATTCATAATTATAAGATAGTAGGCACACCATGTGAATGGAGTATTATGACATGCTACAGTTTCACAGACCATCTGCATTTGAGTGATTTAATAGTTTTGGGAGCCGGGTGGGGTAGCACATGCCTGTAATCCCAGCACTTTGGGAAGTTGAGACAGTTTGTCATGTGTTAGTCTATATTACATTTTTAAAGAAAACACAAGCTATAAAATACATTGAATTTTTAAAGATAATAAGTACTCCATTAAAATGGGAAGTATATGAGCTGGGTGGGAGGTGCATGTCTGTAATCCTGGTGGCTCAGGAGGCTAAGGCAGGGGGATTATAAATTCAATGCCAGCCTCAGCACCTTAGCAAGACCCCAAGCAACTTAGTGAGACCCTGTCTCAAAATAAAATATAAAAAAACTGGGGATGTGGTTCAGTAGTTGAGCACTTCTTCATTCAATCCCTGGTGCGAAAAAGAGGAAAGAAAGAGAGAAAGAGAGAAAGAGGAAAGAAAGAAAGAAAGAAAGAAAGAAAGAATTTGTTTTTTTAAGGAAGATTTAGAAAAATGTTATTCAAATGCCCATACATATGTCTGACTGAAAATTATGTTTTTCCAAAGTATTAAAATAAAAGAAAGAAGTGTTTTTTCTGAAGATTTTCCTCTGTCAACTAACTTTGGGTTGTTAATTGGACAAGTGATTATTATGCCTGGGACCTATGTCAATAAAAATTTAATGAGCAAGGAATATTGTCAGGATAATATATTAGTTCTTAGTGTGAATATCTAAATAACCAGAGCATTGACTATTGATATCAACAGAGGGCCAGTGGAAACTAATCTTTTATCAGAATACTGGTCCAGATGATTATCTTTGAGCACTTTTAAGGAGTGTTATTTTATTTCTGGCACTTTTCATTTACAACTTTATGCATTTTTCTCCATTCTGCCTCAGAATGTCAGAATGTTTTTCAATTTAATTACTTATTATCCTCAGCCAACATGGGTTTAGTTTTCATTATATACTCAGAAATATACTTAGAAAATGAGTATGTCACTAATAGTTTTTGTAAATTTGATTTTCAAGCAATTTATAAGAATATAGGAATGAAGATTGCTGGCTCTGAAATTAAACACCTTGAATTCTTGCCGTGGTACTTTTTAGGTTTGATTTTGACAAGTATCAAAATTTCTATAAGAGTTTATTCATTTACTAATAATATGAAGTTAATAGTATTTGTCTTCTAAGAAAAGTTAAACTATATTCCTTAATCCCTATGAGATGTATTTATTGAGCACCTACTATATGAGAGCATCTATTCCAGGCCTTGTCTCTATCTCTTTCCTAGAGATAGTCATTCTTCAAATAAATTATGCAAATACAGGTATATTTGCATTTGTGACAAATGCCATGAAGGAAAAATTCCTAGTATTTTCTATGCATATGTGAGGGAAATTTGAAAGGACAAATAGATCTTCTCACTAAGTTAACTTTAAACCCAGATATGAAGAATGAGCAAGTTAAACAGGAAAATGTTAGGAGGCAGAACACTTCAACCAGAAGGAAGAGCAAGGACTAAATGACTGAGTAAGAAAAGCAATTATTGAGGAAAGAATTAACATTTTGAACCTTAGAATTTGGACTACAAGTCCCTTGCTTAAAATATATGTACAGTATCACTTAGGTCAGTGGTTGTTAGCCAGAGGTGGACTTGCCCATCAGAAAACAAATTAAATGTGTGTGTGTGTGTATGTCTATTATTATTTATTTTTAAAATCAGCAAATTTTGAGGAAGGGGGAGATTCTGATTTCCAGAACACACTGTTAGGTTACAATGTTAAGATTTAAAATAAAATTCACAAGGCATGCAAAATAAAAATAAAACATAAAAAATTGAAAAAGGAAAATATGGGGTCATTTATGTCATTTAAAAGGAAACAACAACAACAACAACAGCAACTGTTTCTGAAAAAGATCCAGTGGCAGATCTCCTAGACAAAGACCTGAGAGCATGTTTTGAAGTTGTTGGTGATCTAAAAGAAGACATGGAGAAACTCAAACAATGTATGAACACAATGGAAATATCAACAAAAAGATGAAAAACTAAATGTTCCAAGACAAATTCTGCATAGGAGAGGATAATAACTAAAATGAAAAATTCACTAAAGGCATTCAAAGTCAGAGTTTAGCAAAGAGTCACCAAATAGAAGATAAGACAATGAGAAAGATCAAATCTCAGGAACAAGAAAAAAAACTGTGACAGTAAAAACCCCAAAGGACCCAAGATACCATCAAGCAAATGAATATATGTATTGGGGTTGTAACAGAATAAGAGAGGGAGAAAATTACTAAATTTGATGAAAAACATAAATATAAACATTCAAGGAGATCAAACAAGCTGATTCAAAAATGGCCAAAGACTTAAACATTTCTCTAACCAAAATATACAAATAACCAATAAGCTCATGAAAGGGCACTTAATATCACTAATCATTAGGGAAATTCAAATAAAATCTACTCGGATTACTACTATTTAAAAATACATATATATGTGTGTTTGTTCATTGTATGCAGAAATTGGAAACTGCTTTGTTGGTGGAAATGTAAAGTAGTCTAGCCATTGTGGATAACAGGATGGTGGTTCCCCTCTAAAATTAGAAAGAGAATTGCCATTTGAAAATTGGCAATTCCACTTCTTGGTGTGCACCTGAAAGAACTGAAAGCAGGGTCTGGAAGAGATCTTTGTATGTCTATGTTTAGAGTGACATTATTCATAAAAGCTGAAATGTGGAAGTCACGCAAATGTCTCTCAATGAATGAATGGACAAGAAAAAAGTGATTATATATATATATATATATATATATATATATATATATATATATACACACACACACACACATGTATACACACAGAGTATTGCATACCCTTAAGGAAATACATGTGACACAACATGTATGAACCTCAAAGATATTTCGTTGTAAGAAATAAGCCAGTAACATGAAAGAATGCTAGGTTTGTGAAAGATTCCATTAACATATGCTAGTTGGAATAGTCAAAATAATATACACAGTAAACAGAATGATTTTTTCTAGGAGCAAGGAGGAGGGGATATTGGATGATAATAATATAATGGGCATAGGGTTCCAATTTTGTAAGATAAAGAAAGGCATGGAGATGAATAATATGATGATTGTGTAACCACATGATTGTACCTAACACCACTGAACTTCCACGCTTGAACTACTGAAGATAATAAACTTTATATGTATATTTTTATCACTATAAAAAATGGGAAAAAATTTACACAGGACTTTTATAAATGTACACTTGCCTATGTGTTCTATTTTTCTTGCACATCTATATATTTTCCCAGTTAGTATAGTTATTTATTTACATTGATATATTCTTCATAGATGTATTCTTTCCTTGAGGTCAAATCCTAAGTATTTTTCTAGTTAAATAGAACTCAGTCGAATATCACAATGCTAAAAATCTAAGATATGTGAGAAATGAGTGAATTATTCTGCATAACTTGTAAAGTAAATAAAAATAATGGAAGGAGATAAAATTGTGACTAACTAGAAATAAATATATGATTGAAATATATGTTAAGCACATGACATAATCATGGGAAAATCTTTTCCAAATGACTATTTTATGTTAAAGTATTTCCAGAAAGTGGAAGATATATAAGGGTGGCCTCAAGATATTCCCACATGGATATGCTATTTCATCTATCTCAATAATTTCTCTGTATTTGTCCTAAAAGATCTTATTGTATAATGGAAGCAGGTATATTTTGTTATGAAATCTTTCAAAAATGTTTAAACAATAAGTAAAATCATTTATAATGACCTTAAAATACTTTGTGAAAATGTGTGTAAATTCTGTTTGTTATAACTTTGCATAAATATCTTGCAATTTTATGTATAGTTTGTTATGTATATTTTGTGGAGGAGGTTTAATGCAAGACGCCACTGGAAAATTCCTCAGGAACCCTCGTATCAGTTGGCTTTTACATATTGTACTGAAACAGCTACACTAACACATTTTAGTCAATGAATCTTAAACTTTAATAGTAAAATAAACTTTAATGATAAAATGCAGTTTATCATTCAGTACATCTGGTGCAAAAGTCTAAGATTCTCCATTTCTGAAAGGCACTATAAATTACCTTGTGAGTAGCAATGGTCAGTTATGAAAGCCATTAGACGTGTACAAAGAGATGGAACATGGGAAGTATTGTAAATGCTGCCAAGAGTGATTAATTGAAGAAAGCCATATTCTTTTTTGGTGGGGAGTGGTACCAGTGATTGAACTCGGGGATACTTGACCACTAAGCCACATCTCCAGCCCTATTTTGTTTTTTATTTAGAAACAGGGTCTCACTGAGTTGCTTAGCGCCTCACCATTGCTGAGGCTGGCTTTGAACTCGCGATTCTCCTGTCTCAGCCTTCCAAAGTGCTGAGATTACATGCGTGCGCAAAGAAAACCATATTCTTGTGGATAAGTCAGAATGCTAAAATTAATTCACTCTAAGTGTAAGCCATTAGAATTGGAGAAGAGATATCTAATAGGACTAGCTTTTGACTACTGTTGCAAAGACAAGTTATCACCATTGAGAAAAAGACATCCACCATGAATATGGAAGACATTGTTAATGCAGACTGACAGTGAATCCCACAGATAGTATGTCTACTAAGGCAACCTTACCACACGAAGATAATTCCGATCCACCAACCCATTCTGAGCCTCTTTTCACATTTGTCATCCATTTAGGGAGGTGATATTTCAATTTAATTGCGAAAATTCTGCAAAGTAGTAAGAGGAACTTAAAAAAATTCATGCCTGCATCTATAGCTTTTAATTCATTTACTAAAAGATTTATTATTATAAAATTGCTACAAATAGTATTTGGAACAATTTTTGTAAATTAAAACAAATCCATAATTTTTAAAGAAATTATTGATTTTAAGTAAACCCTAATTAGATTGTATGATACATCTTAATGTTAGGTAAAGCTTCATACTTAGTGTACTGACAAGTACGATTGTTATGTAAATCAAATGTTTACAAATTTCTCTTAAAGATAACATTACTGATTATATGTCTCTACATATTTTTAGTATTTATGTATTCAGATATGCACATATATTCAGGTTTATATATTTAAAAGTTTATTCAGGTTTAGATTGAACCTTAAAATTATTACTTTTTTATAATTCATGCTTTTTGTTTAGCTTTTAATTCATAAATTTTATTTTTTAGGGAAGATTTTTGTTCGTGGAACAATTGAACAGAAATTATATATAAATATACACACATATATATATCCCCATATACACCCTGTCACCCAGACCACTTACAACTTATCCCTCTATCAACCTTCCACATTGTATCTACACAGCAGTTACAACAAATGAACCTATATTAATAAGTCATTATTAACCCAAATCCAAGGTTTGTATTAGGTTCACTCTTAGTGTTAGATATTCAATGGATTTGGACAAATGTGTGATGACAAATTTCCACCATTATAGTATCATACAGAAGAATTTCACTGCCTGAAATTCCTCTGTTTATTCATCCCTTCCTCCATCTTCACTCCTGATAGCCCAAAATCATTTTACTATCTCCATAGTTCTGCCTTTCCCAGAATATTATATAATTAAAATCACACAATATGCAGCCTTTCCAAATTATCTTATTTCACTTAGTATGTATTATCTACATATCTTTGCATGACTTGAAATCTCATTTTTTATGCATAATAATAGTCCATCATCTGGATGTACATTCACTCATCTACTGGAGGGCATCTTGATTGCTTCCAAGTTTAGGCAATTCTGAATAAAATTGTTATAAGCATTCATGGGCAAGATTTTATGTGTACATATGTTTTCCATTCACTTGGGTAAAAAACAAGAAGAACAATTGTTGCATCATATTGTAAGAATATGTTTAGTTTTGTAAGAAACTGCCCAAAGTGGCAGCACCATCTTGCACTCTACCAACAATGAATGAGAGTTTCTGTCACTCCTTGTCATTCTCAACTGTTTGGTATTGCCAATATTTTGGCCTTGAACCTTTCTAATAAATGTGTAGTGATATCTGGTTATTTCAGTGTGTAATTTTTTAATACTTAGGATGTTGAATATCTTTGCATATGCTTACTTACTACTTGTAAATCTTCTTTGGTTAAACTGGTATTCAGATATTTTGCCCATTTTTTAAGCAGGTTGTTCTTTTGTATGAGTTTTAAGAGTTCTTTTTATTATTTTATGAAGCAGTCTTTTATGAAATGTGTCTTTGGCAAATATTTTCTCCTCAGTAGTGGCTTGTATATTCATTCTCTTTACCATGTTTCTTTTTAACATTTAGGTATAAGTGACTCTTATTTGGTTTCATACTAAATGTGGAAAAGTAACTTACTAAAACATAACCAAGAATGTAAAATATAATGGAGGCCATCTACCTCTCAGTTTAATGATATTTCCACTTGGTAACACTATACCCCAACATATGATTGGACTTCATTGTTAAAAATATGTAGCTGGAAGATTGCACATTTTCTAGTCTAAAATCACTGAACTTGTTATCATCTAAATATTCATAAAAATAATCAAGACAAAAAAATAGAAAATCATGAAGGAAGCTTAATTTCCTACAAAATCTATTTTTTATTTCATCAGTTTTCAAATAGTCCACTTTTAGTAGACAAGAGAGAGGCTGGATTATAGATCTCTAAATGTTTTAAAGGAGACCCTGCTTTAAACCTATATGGTGAGATGGATAATTTTCTAACTATGAAATTTCTAACTAGTTTTGACATTGGGGACCACTTAAAACAAGTACCCTCTGCTCTCCTAGTGAGCTTGGAGCGAAGCAGCTGTATTTTGCACAGCACAGTGAATCATAATGGCCCATGTGCTGCTATGAATATTCATAAACCTACCATATTCTACATGCCTCACAATGATTCCAGTGGATGTTGCTAGAGGGATTTGAAATATCACTTTTGTAGCATCCTTGAAAAGAATACACACATCAGGAAAAATAGAGCTGGAGCCCAGGTAATTCTGTCCTTAGTGTGCACTTCAGAACTCTCCTCCAAACGATTTTGCCCTGTAGCAATGGCACAGAAATCCATCATAATGACAGAGATGAGAGGTTTAAACTTTCTGAGAATCTTAAAATAGGTTAAATTAAAATCTAAGTGGTCACTGTAGTATGGTTTTACTGACTGCTACACTTCCTCATACATAAAAAGAACTGGTCTGATTCCATAAAATAGCAGTGGTCACTGGAGGTTGTGATTTCCGCATGATACATTTGACTAAAATTATAGCTGCTTTAAAATTGCTACCAAAGATACCAGGACATTCTTGATAAGGCAGATGATTATATTTCAACAGAGACATTTTCTCCTATACTTTCAAGTTAATTCAATACTCCTCATTACCCTTCTGACCCTTTATGTTGGGCAATGCTGACTAGAAAGCCTATTTCTACATTTCTTTAGTTCTTTGGTGGAGTTTGAATTCAAATAGGCATATGCATGGCCAATATTTGTACTTAGGAATTCTTGAGAGTTCCTTTGTAGAGAGGATCAGGAATAGTTTTGAACTGAACTTTGCTCATTAATGGAGGATTAGATTATTAGTAAAGACCTTTGTGGAGGTGTGGGTTCTATCTTGACCTTATCATATGAGGATGACGTTCCTTCACATTCACAAGGTCACTTCTGCCTGGCACTTTCTTGCCTTTCTGCTTCAATGTTGTGTTTGTTGAATATGAAGTCTCATTTTCATTTTCACAGCTCTTTTTCTCTTTAGAAGAGTCATGGATTGTATGATATTATATACACCATTATGTATTGTATTATAGTATTCACATTGTTGTTTGAGTTATATTTTTGATTTTGTGCCTATTACTGTTCGTTTTTATTTTACTTTCTATGGTTAGGGAGAAGCTTTCAGGGTGAATCCAGTAGTACTCCATCTCAGGTCCATAGCATGGACCTTCCACAATGTGAGGCACCTTTTTTTTTTCAAATCCTAGAGGTGACTTCGGTTTAAACCTAAGATCTGCCACAATTAGCATCTAATCAACTGAAGAAATTATAAACAAGTTTTCCTTTAAGTAAAGAGTAGATTCCTAGATGAAAGCAAACAACAGATTTATTTTTAGAGTTATTGACAAGACTTATGAGAATGTTTCCTACCATGAGAGGATGCAGGACTGAGGCAGGAGAAGATGTAGGCACAATGAATTTACCTAAATTAAAGCTGTTGTATTCAATGAGGAATAGTGATTTTGTGACACACTAATGACGTGAATAGGTGGTAGCAAGGGGTAGGGGGTAGAAGTTAGAAGTGAAAGGATAGTTTTGCCAAAAAAAATCTATAAACTAACACACAGCCTAGTGTGGTGGCACATACCTGTAATTCCAGTAGCTCAGGAGACTGAAGCAGAAGGATCCTAAGATGAAATCCAGCCTTGGCAACTTACCTTGTCTCTAAATAAAATATAGAAAAGTGCTGGGGATGTGGTTCAATGTTTAAGTGCTCCTGGGTTCAATCCCCAGTACTGAAAAAAAATTTTTTTTTGACACACAAACCATCTGGATCTACAAAACAGATATACCATAAACACTACATAGCATGCTGCCAGTCACACAGTATTCTTTGAGAATAAGTTGAACAGGTAAATAGTACTGAAATGGGAAACTTTGTCCAAGCCTGCATGTAAGCTCAATGTTTTGTTTAGAAATAGAACAAAAAAATTCATTGCTGTAACCTAATATGGAATTTTCTTGAATGGTAGTAAGCAGACCCTTCTGTGCTGCTAATGTGATAACATCACTAACACCCTTTGTATAGATTCTTCTCCTCTGGAAGTCCTTGTTCTGATTGGGCTAACAGCCTTGCTGACAAGATTTATTCTCTACAATGTGAAGAGCTAGGGAGGCCTCAGGGAAGATTTCCCCTCACTTGTATCTGTTCAACTGAACTATAACTTATGTTTGTTTACATGATAAAATCAATCTTAAATAAGACCCAAGTGATCATTGTCATTGATCTTTTAACCTAGATTAGCCTTTTTGGTCCAGCCTAGTCAAAGGGGAAGAAGTATTCTCATCAAAAAGTACAGTGTCCAGCTTTGTCATTTTAGATACCAAGTGCATATATAGTATTATAAAGAAAAGACAAAGGTCAAAAAGACTGGCAGAGCAGAGGTAGAAAAAGAGGAAAGTGCCTACCCATGAGGTTAGGGAAGGTCAAAATCTGAGGTTAGGGAAGGTCAAGATCCTCAACAGGCTGTTGCAGAATTCAGTGGAGAAGCAGAGGCCTAGCAATTTCAGAGGAGCATCCATAAAGATCATGAGAACAATTTTAAGCCTGTATCATAACATGTTTCTGACCATCAACACACTAAGAAGAAATTTCTAGGATCTATGCACTAAGAAAATTTGAATTGCTGTTTTTGTCATGATGGTAGTTATCTCACTCATATGAACAGCCTATGTGTCTGATAGTAATCATGATGTTGAATTTTTCCAAATCTTTTATTTTTGGGTTTATTAGGCATTAGATACAAAAATGCCCATAAACAAAGGTAGTATTCCTTTCCTATTTGTACATTTCTGTTGTCAGTTCTGTAAAGCCCAAGCTCATAGTCCAGTTTTTACAGACAGACTATACAATAAAGGGTTACTTGGATTTTCTCACTGATGCATATAGCTCAACGTGACAATTTACTCCAGAGGATATTGGCTGTTGGCCCTTGTAGATGGATAATTGTAGTTAAATTGAACTTTTGGTGTTAGGAAAGTATCTGTTATGCAGTTCTTTCTTTTCTTTTCTTTTTAAGTATGGATTTTGATTTTAGCTGGTACAAGTATCCATATACACTGTGTGCTTGGCTATATAATACTACAGATGATGAACCCTGAGTCTCCATTTTATTAGCTGGAGCATCTGGAGTCTTGTGCTTTCCTTGTTGACTTCTTCTTAGCATTTATGTATTTATGCTCCATCTTTTGTCTATTCCTGTAACTGCTGCTAATTATACAGAGATTGTAATTTTCATTTAGAATGTACATTTCTTTTTTCATTTTTTCCCTCCATTTGCAAACAATCCTAACAGGAGAAATAGTAATCACTTTGATGAATGCATATATGTTTTGGCTCTTGGAAATTTTCCATGTGTGTCCTGTAAGGCGGTTGTGTCTGTTGGCTTCCCATTGCTCTAACAAAATGCCACAGAAAATCAGCTTATATGAGGAAAAATTTATTCTTGGATCGTGGTTACAGAGATACGACTCCACGGTCACTTGGTCCTGTTGATTTTCTTTCTAATTTTTTATTTGTTCTTTTAAGTTACACATGACAGTAGAATGTATTTTGATATATTATACATACATGGAGTATGTATTCTTGTAGTTGCATAAGACGAGGAGTTACACTGGTCACGTTCATTTGTATATGAACATAGGAAAGTAATGTTCAACTTGTTCTACTGTCTTTCTTCTGTGTGACAGCATGTACATCATGGTGGTAGCATGGGGTGGAGGAGTCCTATTTACATCATGGGGACTGGGAAGCAAAAGGGAAGAGAAAAAGTGTTTTAGGTCCCAATATCCTGTTCAAGGGCACAACTCCACTAACCTTTCTTCTTCTAGACCCCACCTCTTATGGTTCTGCTGTCTCCAATAGCGTCATAGATTTGTGACATGGACCTTTGGGGACATGCACCATCCAAAGTATAAAAGTGATTTAATCCTTCTAATATGACCTTGTCTGATTGACCACGTCTATTCTGACCTTTCTGTAAAGAATTCAAAAGATCCAGTGGTAGAAATCTTTTGATACTATATTACCAAATGTTGTAATTCCTTACTTATTTCCTCTGATTCTAAGTCATCTTCATTAAGGATCATTTCAGAAAATAAGTTAATGAATGTGTTTAGATTATGTGGAGTTTGAGGATTGTAATACTGGTTAATTCTACATGATGTAATAGTTTTTGAAGTTTTCTTTTTATTATTCTTTTAATACAAACTAACTTTTCTTAGAAAAACAATTTTATTGTTAGTGACTTAATAACATTCTATTAAATACGTAACCTGATATTTATTTGCTTATATTGTTTTTGTACCAGGGATTGAACTCAGGGCGCTTAATCACTGAGCCACATTCCCAGCCCCCCCCCCCTTTTTTTCCTTTTGAGGCAAGGTCTCGCTAAGTTTTTTAGGGTCTTGCTAAAGTGCTGAGGCTGGCATTGACTTGCAATTCTCCTGCTTCAGCCTCCAGAGCTGATGGGATTACAGGAATGCACCACTGCCTGGCATTAACCTGATTTCTAAATAAATTACTATATATGATATTTATTGAATATTTGAAAATAATAATTTCTGTTTTTTACAGAGGCTACATGTTTAAATATTTAATATATTATTATTATATTTTGAATGTACAAATATCTACACATAAAATATATATACAAATATGTGTTCATGTATATGTGTAATATATACATTTATGTATATGTTGTATATATGTATACATATACACATACATACGTATGTATATGTTTAACATATATATATATATATATATATATATATATATATATATATATGCATTATTCATCATGGAAAGCCTAAAATCTTTAGTGAAATACTGTTAGATTGAATTACAACTTCTTTACTTGATAACTGTGTGGTCTAAAATAAATCAGTTAAATATTTTACATCAGTTTTCACATCAAGAAGGTGATTGAGTGAGTACAGGTCTAGTGCCCTGCATGATAATTGGCCTAATATGGAAGGTTAATATGCTAATATTAAAGATAGTTCATTATAAAATATATGTATTTCCTGGAAAATGTGGCATTTCTTAGAAAACTGCTGAAATGAATTATATATGTTTCCTATATTTATCCTTAATTCCATTACTTTCAAAGATCTAAAGCTTTTGTATGAAAACTAATCCTCTGGAAACAAACTATTTAAAAGCTGATGTTAAATCATATTTCATTTGGAGTAATATATGTGAAGATTGATTTGTTGTAATTTTCTTGTTATCTTTTAAAATATTCTCTTTATGCTTTTGAAATAATAATAATGTAATGGTCCATATTCATATTGGGTTTTGCAATGAATTTGTGAATTTAATTTATAGCAGAGTGTATGCTGACTCAAGGACAATCTGAGTCAGCATAATGCAAATGAAAAAAATGGAACTTTCATTTTCCCCACAAAGTTAAATTTAATGTAAATTTTATATAAAGTATTTCTTAAATGCTTGTAAAGCAATAACAAAGTCATATATAATATAGGCAGATAAGAAAAATTAAGACTTATAGAGCACAATGAAATGCATTTCTATATTATGTTAACTTTGTTTAGAAAATGTTTTCTGAATATTACATTAGTTAGTCACCACTAATAATTTAGAATGCTTACATAATATATTAAGGCATGTATTTAGAAACTGTACTATTTTTCATCATCATTTGAGAAATATTTTTTGTAATTAGTACACATAGATACATATAAAATGTAGCTCTCTATGAAATATAATATTAAAGAAATATCTAATTTCTCATATCAAAATGAGATTATAATATTTCAAGACTAAAAATTAATAATGTAACTAATGTTCCTAATGTTTAAGTTAAATTATATTTTATTCTATAAAATTAATCTTTTGTTTTAAAATATTTACATAACACAACAGTCAGAGGAATTGAAGAAGTGAGGGAAATACCTTAATCAAAATCATGGTTACATGTTTATACATGTTTATACAAACTCAGGCACATTTACAATAGGCACATTTTATGGAATATTGATCAACCTTCCCTATGTTTTAAAATAACTGAAGAGTCTGTGATGAATAATAGTTTAGGTTTGTAGCTTTTTTAAAGTACATATAAAGTCTAGAACTTTCTATGTATCTTGAGATAACTGAAAATTTTTATGCATTATTAGAAATAATACAAGTACAATTCCTTTAACTTCCATTCAGAACCCTTCAATGCTAACATCTTTCAAAGTTATAAATATCCCACCACTTGAGGTGATTATAACATAGAATATTTCCACCATAATAACAATCTGTCGCATTGCTGCTTAATAACTTCACCTACTTCTAAGAGGCTCACATGCCCTCCTTAATGCCTAATATTTTTCTCCATTTCTATAATCTTCTCATTTCAAAAAATGTTATGTAAATAGAATAATATAACCTTTGAGATTGATATATCTTCCTCATGATAATTTTCTGGAGATTCATTCAAGTTATTGTGCATAACAATAGTTTCAGTTTTTTGAAACTAGAATTAAGCAATTGCCAGGTTGTATAAAAATTGTGTGTTTCATTCTATAAAAGCTATGAAGCTGTTTTACAGGGTACCTTTACTGTTTTTCATTATGCGGTGAATTATGAGTTAACCATTTCCTACCCATTTTTGCCAACATTTGGTGTTCACTATTTTTTATGTAGCCTTTCTAAATAGGTGTGAAATGATCCCCAGCACTAATGGTGTGAATTAGTTGTCATTATGGTTTAGATGTGAGTTGTCCCCCAAAAGCTCATGTGTGATGCAATGCAAGAGGATTTAGAGGTGAAATGATTGGGTTATGAGAGCCTTAACCTTATGTAGAGTCCCCTGATTGGGACTAACTGAATGGTTACTGTAGGCTGGTAGGGTATGACTAGAATGTGGGTCATTGGGGGCATGCCTTTGGGGTATATATTTTGTATCTGATAAGTTGGACTATCTCTCTGCTCCCTGGTGCCATGTCCCCAACTGAGTTCCTCTGTCACATATTTCTGCCTTGATGTTCTGCCTTATCTCAGGCCCTTAAGAGTGGAGTTGGCCATCTATGAACTGAGACCTATGAAATTGAGTCCCCAAATAAACTTTTTCTCCTCTGTGTGGTTTTTATCAGATCTTTTGGTCATAGCTGTGAAAAAGCTAACTAAGGTAAAGCGCTTGCCTGGCATGTGGGAGGCCCTGGGTTCCATTCTCAGCACCACATAAAAATAAATAAATAAAATAAAGATATTTGTGTCCATCTACAACTAAAAAAATATTTTTAAAAAAAGCTAACTAAAACAGCTGTCATGTGTTCATTTGTTCTGTGAACACCCTGTTCAGTGAAATGTCTATCTGATGTTTTGTATATTTTCTAATTGGATTATTTATTTTTATGTTGATGAGTAGGAAAGCTCCTCCTATGTATCTACAGTGGCCCTTCTGTTGGATATGTTTTTTGCAGATATTTCTATGATGTTTTGCCTTGTCTTTTCATCCTCTTAACAGAAGCTTTCACAGAGAAAAATGCTTTTTTATGAGGTCATGCTAACCAATTTTTACTAAATGTCTAATATAATATCAGGAAAATGTCTGTTTTATATAAAATTGTTAGTTTTACTCTTTAATTTTAAGTCTTTGTTAATTTTGTGTTAATTTTTATACAATATGTGAGACTTATGTCAACATTTATAGAAATAAATTCATTTCGTTACTTAGCCTATTATTTAGTCCAATTGCCCTAAGATCACTTGTGGAAAAGACTGTATTTTCTTCTTTTTAATTGTCTTTCACTTCTATATACTTTTATACTCACTTGAGTATAATTTTTGTAGGTCTATTTCTAGATTCTTTATACTGTTCTATTTGCCTGTTTACCTTTCATTCCACAAATGCTTCAGAACCTTGACTACTATGGCTATACAGTCTTAAAATCAGATAGAATGACTTCTCTCTTTATGCTGTTATGTAAAAAATGCAGGAGCTATTGTAATATCTTATCTCATATGTACATATTTCAGAAAAATATTGCTTATATCCCCAAGATCTTGCTGGGATTATGTTAGAAATTGGAAATTTTGTATCTACGTTCATCAAGGACATTGGTCTGTAGTTTTCTTCCCTTGAAGTGTGCCGATCCTGTCTGGATTTTAAACAGATTCTGGCTTCTTTTGAAAGAGTCTGGAAGTTTACCCTTCATTTCAATTTTGTGCAATAATTTGAGGGATATGTGGCCTTAGTTCTTCAGAGATCTGATAAAGAATGAAACTACTCCTGGCTTTTCTTTGTTAGGAAGATTTTTTTTTTTTTTGGTTACTGGGGATTGAATTTAGGGGCACTCAACCACTAAGCCATATCCCCAGCCCTATTTTGTATTTTATTTAGAGACAGGCTGTCATTGAGTTGCTTAGTCCTTCACTTTTGCTGAGGCTGACTTTGAACTCATGATCCTCCTGCCTCAGCCCCCTTTTTATCTTTAATTCTATTCATTTGTTTTTTATCTTTCTTTTGGTTAGTTTGGCTAAGGATTTATCAATCCTGTTAATTTTTTCAAACAACTAACTCTTTGTCCCTTTGTATTGTTCCTTTAGACTCTACTTCATTAATTTCAGCTCTAATCTTTACTATTTCTTTCCTGGTATTATTTTAAGATTGATTTGTCATTGTTTTTCTAAGATTTTAGTATGTATTATTATGTTGCTTATTTGAGATCTCTTTCTCTTTTTTTGCATATAAGCACTTAGCTATAAATTTCCCTCTTAGAAGTACTTTTACTTTATCTCAGAGATCCTCATGTTTTATTTCTATTTTCATTGTTTCCAAGAATTTTAAATTTTTAAATTTCCCCTTTAATTGCTTCAATAACCCACTCATAATTCAAAAGCGTATTGTCTAATTTCCTTGTATGTATATTGTTTCTATAATTTTTCTTATCACAGATTTCTAATTTCATTCCACTATAAATTGAAAAGATATAAGAGATTATTTCAGGGGATTTTTTTCGTTTGTTTTTGCTAAAACTTTCTTTATAATACATTATTAAACTTTTTGAGAAAGTTCCATGAAAAATTGAAAATAAAGCATATGCAACTAATGTTGGATAAACTATTCTGTAGAGGTATGTTAAATTCAATTGATCTAGAGTAAATCACATATCTCTTTATTTGCTATCTGGATAACATGTCTATTAGCCTTAGTGGTGAATTGAAATTCCTCACTATTATTGTTGGGGAGGGTCTGTGCCTTTAAATCTTGTAAAGTCTGTTTTATATAACTGGATGCAACAACATATAGAGAATAAATAATTGCAAGCATATCTTCTTTTTTATATATAGCTGTTTTTGTTAGTTCCTTATGTATATATATATAAAGGTAAAATTCACTGTTATATTTATATATGTACATAGGAAAGTTTGGTTAGATTCATTCCACCTTTCCTCCCTTTTCCCCATCCCTTGTACCTCCTTCTCAATTCTCTTACTCTGTTTCATTGATCTTTCTTCTATTTTCATGGAATCCCTTCCATTTTTCTTCTCTCTCTCTCTCTTTTTTTTACCACTCCCATCTTATTTTGGTCTAGCTTCCATATATAAAAGAAAACACTCAACCCTTAACATTCTTAGTCTGACTTATTTGACTTCGCATGATGCTTCCAGTTCAATCCATTTACCAGCAAATGGCATAATTTTTTCCTTCTATATGGCTGAATAAAACTTCATTGTGTATCTACAC
This sequence comes from Geosciurus inauris, assembly GCA_004024805.1. Classification (NCBI taxonomy): domain Eukaryota; kingdom Metazoa; phylum Chordata; class Mammalia; order Rodentia; family Sciuridae; genus Geosciurus; species Geosciurus inauris. The sequence continues at coordinate 1,853 of PVHX01016645.1, read as the reverse complement.
CACATATTCTTTATCCATTCATCTATTAATAGGCACCTTAAGCAGTTCCATAGCTTGGCTGTTATGAAATGCAGTGCTATAAACATTGATGTGATAAATCTCTACAGGAGGCTGATTTCAGATATTTTGGATTATATATATATATATGATTATATATTATATGCACACATACACATGTAAACACACACACAGTGCATATGGTGGTTCCATTCTAGTTTTTTGAGGAATCTTCGTATTTCTTTCCAAAATGATTGCACTAATTTGGAGTCCTACCAACAATGTATGAGTGTACCTCCTCACTCTGAATGCCTCACCAACATTTGTTATTATCTATATTTTTGATAATTGCCATTATGACTAGAGTAAGATTCAATAGTAATATACTTTATTTGCATTTCCCTAATTGCTAGACATGTTAAGCATTTTTATATATGTATTATATTATATATTATATTATATATGCATTATTTATATATGTATTTTATATATGTATTGGCCATTTGTATTTCCTCTTTTGAGAAGTGTCTGCTTATTGCTTTTTTCCATTGATAATTGGGATATATATTTTATATTATTATATTTATTATTATATGTGGTGTTTTATTATTAAAATGGTGTTTAATTATTATAATGGTGTTTATTAGTATATATGGTGTTAAATTTTTTGAGTTCTTTATATATTCTGGATATTAATCCTCTGAGGAGTTGGTTGCAAATATCTTCTCTCATTCTGTAGGCTCTATCTTCATGTTCTTAATTATTTCCTTTGCTATGCAGAAACTTTTTAATTTGATGCCATCCCACTTATTGATTCTTGGTTTTATCTTTGGTGCTTTAAAAGTCTTGTTAAGAAATTCAATGCCAGCCGGGCACGGTGGCTCAAGCCTGTAATCCCAGCACTTAGGGAGGCTGAGACAGGAGAATCGCGAGTTCAAAGCCAGCCTCAGCAAGGGTGAGGCGCTAAGCAACTCAGTGAGACCCTGTCTCTACATAAAACACAAAATAGGGTTGGGGATGTGGCCCAGTGGTCGAGTGCCCCTGAGTTCAATCCCTGGTGCCAAAAAAAAAAAAAAAAAAAAAAGAAATTCAATGCCTATGCCAATATGTTGGAGGATTGTGCCTTGATTTTCTTCTAGTATTTGCAGAATGTTTTGTTTAATTCTTAGGTCTTTGATCCACTTTGAGTTGTCTTTTGTGTGGGGGAGAGATAGGGATTAAGTTTCTTTCTTCTAGATATGGATATCTAGTTTTCCCAGTACCATTTATTAATACAACTCCTTTTTCCAATGTATGTTTTTAGCATCTTTCTCAAGTGTCAGATGACTATCTTTTTTAGTTTGTTTCTGTATCTTCTGTTCTGCTCCATTTGTCTTCATATCTGTTGTGGTGTCAATATTATGCTGTTTTTGTTAATATAGTTCTGTAGTATATTTTGAGGTCTAGTATTGTGATGGTTCCAGTCACTGCTCTTTTTGCTTTGGATTGCATTGGCTATTCTGGGTATTTTGTTCTTTGAAATGAATTCTAGGCTGCTTTTGTTGTTTTGTTTTGTGAAGAATTTCAGTAGTATCTTAATGAGTATTGTATTGAATCTGTATAACATTTTAGGTAATATGGTCATTTTCATATTAATTCTGTCTATTCAGGAACATGGAAAGTCTTTCCATCTTCTCAGTTCTTCTTTAATTTCTTTCTTTAGTGTTGTATTTTTTATTGAATAGGTCTTTCACCTATTTGGTTAGATTTATTCCTAAGTATTATTTTAAGGTATTGTGAATAGGATTTTTTCCTAATTTCTATTTTCAGTAGATTAATTATTGGAGTTTAAGAAAGCAATTGCTTTGTGCATGTGT
>PVHX01016644.1:0-42644 GCA_004024805.1 Geosciurus inauris | reverse complement strand
GCCTCCCTAAGTGCTGGGATTACAGGCTTGAGCCACCGCGCCCGGCTCAGGAGTTGTGTTTTAACACAGGACTTTTGAATGACACTTCATCGCCAAACCATAATACCCCACACCACTCCCCAGGTAGCTAAGCTTCAGAGCTTGATTCAATGGTGATACAACCAAATTTTGGCCAAGTTTTCATATGACCACATTTCTAGTGGAAAAAAATGTAGGAAGAAAAGAAAATGGCTTTGCTACAATGGAATGCCCTGTCTGGTAACAGATGGCACAGGAAGAGACACTATGTGACTTCAAGCAACCAACTCAAATGTCAGCAATACATTCCTATTGTGGATGGTTTGCCATTCTGTAACAGGGAGATAAAAACAAATCCACATAGATGCCAAGACAATTCAATGGGAGAAGGAGGTGTATTGTCTGTAGTGTTATGTAGTGATTAAAAGAAAATACCACAAGGGCTGGGGATATAGCTCAGTGATAAAGCACTTGCTTAGCATGTGGGAAGCCCTGGGTTCCATCCTCAGCACCACACACACATAATCAATCAATCAATCAATCACTCAATAAAATAAACACCCACAGGCTTAACAGAAATTTATTTTCTCACAGTTCCAAATACTGGAGGTCCAAGATCAAGGTGTCCTGATATGGCCTCTTCTCTGTGTGCACACATCCCTACTGTGTCTTCCTCTTCTTATAAGGACAGTGCCTATATTGAATAGGCCCCACCCTAACAGCTTCATTTTAACTTAATCATATCTTTCAGGATCGTTTCTTCAAATATAGAGATTGGGACTTTAGCATATGAATTTTGCAGGTGGAGGAAACACAGTTCCTTCCACAATGCATGGTCTTTTTAACAAATGAGTTTCTTACTACCGTTATGCACTTGAAAAACAAATAAATGAATGAACTTAGGCCTCTACCTCACACCATATGCAACAATTAACTCAATCTGTGTTCTGGACCTAAGTATAAGTCATTTATAAGGAAAGCAAATATAAAACTTTTAGGAGAAAATGCTCATGGTCATGACCTACAACATTCAAAGCATGATCTGTAAAAGAAGAAAACAATTAACTGGACTCTGCACCAGATATTATGCTCAGCTCTGTACCATTTTCTTAACTTTATAACAATGTTATGACATTAGTCATGTTTGCTCCATTTTACTGATAAAGAAATTGAGGCTCAGAGAAATTAAGTAACTTGAACAAGGTTTTAGTTAGGGGGTGCTGAAATTAGGGAGCTCTTAGCAATTATGCAAGCAGCTACCTTCTTACTAGGAATGCTGCAGAACCTAATTAGAAATCACATCCTAATATTCCAATAGAAGCTAAAAAAATTATTTTCTAAAACTGAATGCAACCAAATTGTGGTCTGAGAATCTATTAATTTTCTGCAAGTTGAAATATTCAAATGTCTAATTTTCAATTGTGGGGCATTTCTTGATTAGGTCCTTGTTATAGTCTGTAGGAAGAAATATCAAGGTCCCTATGAAATAATTTCATAATAAACATTTTTAATTATTTCATTGGTAGGAAACTGTTTTAGTTTTGCCAATTGAAAAAACAACTTTTCAAAAATTATATAAAATTGTGATTGGCTTTTAAAACAATATGCCAGTCATATTAACTGGATACAAATACTTTGAGAAATACAAGCCTATATAAAGAGACATCCGAGTCATGGGAAGTTAAGCACATATATTTTCAGAGGGACTGTAGACAGCAGAGCAGCAAGACTGCCCAACACTGAATAGAGAAAAACAGAAGGGAAGAGGATAGAAAAGCCACAGGTTCCAAGTCTCTGGTGGTTACCTTTCTGGAAAGAAAAGCCACAGTATACTTTATACACTCTCACAATAAATCACTTCTCCAAGCATAAGGTTAAAACTGAATGAGGTATAGAACACAAGACCACTATGAAGAATGATCTACAAAAATGATGATGATGTCATCTATAAATACTTATTGGTATCAATTGCTTTAAATTAGGGTTGGTGCTTTGGTTTATTAGGAAGATCCTTCAGATGTATTAAAAATCTGTTTACTTTCAGCATTGATTTTTTTATAAATATATTATCCAGAGAGGTTATATACAATTATTTCTCTGGAAAAGCTGACATTTATTCAATGGTGTTTGCTTTACTGAATTAAGTAGCAATATGTGCTCATATATCTTTGCTGTACCTAAGAAATTATCTTATCAGAGTTAAGAGAATATCTATTTTACATAAATCTTAGGGTCTGGTTTAATAATATAAAGCTTAGGAAATGATCTAGTTGGCTAAGAACCAGTAATTACAGTGAAAAGTATTCTTTGACTTCTATATCAAAACATCATAAAGTGAATTCTCAAAACACTTTTAGTCATTTTGGAATTGTTTTAAAGATGGTGCTACTATTTTTAGAAAGGTAATCATCATATCTAATTTTAAATAATTTTCTTCTGTACTAATTCACCAGGATCGTGACCAGTCTCTAAGGCCAATGGTGACAGGACCCTCCAGCTAGTCATCAAATGTGAATCTATACTGGGAATCTATACTGAACTACACTCCTTAAACTATGCCCTTCCATGCCCAAGCCAGGCCCATAGAAACCTCCCACATGAGCATCTTATAGATGTCCCCTTCAGAGGAATCTTGGAGATGTCCCCTTCAGAGGAATCTTGGAGAATATGTTGAAGATGGCAGACTGGGTTCAACCTGGCTGGCTCCCACCCCAGACATCTCCCCTCTGGAGCCACTCTGGATGTCTACATAAATAGAAAATAAATGCCCACAATGTTAAGGCACTGACAATTAAACAGTAATTTATCACAGCATGTAGCATTATTTTGACACAAACATGACTGTATTCTATCAATTCTTATAAAAAGAACAGTTTTGTGTTTTCTTTAGAAAGTCCTTTCATCTTAAAATAAGGATCTAGACCACAGGACCTCCTGAATTCAGATGCATTCTATTCTCAGAACTCATTCAGTAACTCAATAGACATTTATGGAATAATCATTTCATTTGCTCTTAGGAAACCTTATGAGGGAAATGAAAATGGCTGGCAATGAATGTAATTCATAACTCGGCTTAGAACACAACACATCTGTAAATTGAGTCTTCAAATTATAGAGAAAGTCATATAGCAACCAAAAATAAAAATAAAAATTACTAACTACAAGCTCCCCTGAAGAGCAATGATTTTGGTCACAATTCATTTTTTACTTCTTTGTTTCATTACTGAGTTATTATTGTGTGAGTGTGTATGTACACCTACTTATTTTGTGTGTCCAACCTTCATGTCCAATTCTTAAGAATTTGCAACTATTCCCATAAATTACGTCAGGATGCTACCCTTATTTCCTTTTTAAATTACTGGAGTAAAGCTGATTACAGCAGAAAGCATTGGGTTTAAGAATATGAAAACCAGTAATTTTTCCCAGGTGATGTGTAATAATAGCAAGAATGGCAATAAATACAACAAATGGCATATCTCTAATGGGCCTTACAACAATTATCATCTTTGAAACGTTTTACTGGGTTTGTCAAAGAGGAAGTCTTAAAGACTCCTCTAATGCACTTGAACTAAATATAAGGTAATCAGGGAGGAAAGAAAAAAAATTCACCTGAATCAGGAGACTCCTTGAAACTAAGGCTGTTTTATAATTCTTTCCTCTTTGTGTCAGTAGGTATGCAAACAGGCAAATGAGGATAGCCTCTCTCTACCCTTATGGTAAGCTCACAAATCTGCAATCAAAGTTTACTCTGCTGACTGAAAAAAGATCTGACCTCTGGGATTTACTCTGAACAAAAACATGCGCAGGATATGGCCTGTGAATGGCTCACATGGGATTTCAAACTATTCCCCTGGAGCTCAAAGAATTCTCTGCTTGGTGCTTTGCTGTGAATATGTCATTAAAGAAAATATTGTCTTATCTACTGGGGGAGGTCACTAATGATGAAGACCTCATGCAATGCAAGAATAAATAACTCCTAACTGGCTAAAGGAGGAGAGGAAAAGAAATGCACAAGGGCATAGTCATTAGCTCATTAGCAACACCTGACCCTGCATCATAAATGGAAGTCAAGCAAGACATGTGGAACAGGGAACAGTGGCCCCAGTAAAAGAGCAAAGAATTGAAGGTCTCCATCTGCTGGGGGACTTAAGGAATTACCCAAATCAGAAGATATGACTTGGCATGGGGCTTATCAAAAATCATATTAAAGAGAAACTAAGAAATACTACTTCATTTCAAGGGTAAGAAAATGTGACTGCTCATACCAGTCACAATCATGATTTTTACTACTTAAACACTGAAATTAAACATGTTATTTCTCTTTTTAGTGTCAAGATCAACAATGTTTGAATCATATAAAGGCATTTCATGAAGATGTTCTGTCTCAGTGAAGGCAATCCCTCAATTATACTTGAGAAAGGAGAATGATGTACCCTCAGTGTCGTGGTGACCTCTGTGGATGCTAACCAGCTCCATCAAATGGGCAGATGGCAACTTCTGGGTCTCTTAATTACATCCCACAAATGTTCTTAGGCAAGCCCTAGTTAGTGTTCTCAGTCTGCTAGGGACTCCAGATAACATATCTGTTTCTGAAGTGAGTCCCAGGCTTCAAAAGCCACCATAGTGGGTAGGCCACTAGCGGATAAAATTAATCCTTAGTGAGTCTATTCTACTTCATGAATTTAATTTCCTTTTCTTCCAGTCAGTGCATTATTCCATTTTAATACTTGATCCTTCTGCTGAGTAAAGCCCTGGCCTCCTATGCTTAACACTGTAAGTTCTCCTAGAAGTTTCTAGTCTTGTAGGATACAAAAATAGCAATTGGAGGCTGGGGATATAGCTCAGGTGGTAGAGTGCTTGTCTTGTATGCACAAGGCCCTAGGTTCAATCCCCAGCACCAAAAAAAAAAAAAAAAGAATCAAAAACAGTGATTGTCTATAGCAGATATTTCATTAACTATGTGTTTTTAAAAGGAAAATCAAAAACCTAGAAAGGCCATCTGCTTCTTTCTTCTTGCTCAAGCTTAAATATTAACTATCTATAATTGCTCAACAAATTTGTACAGATCACCAGATTCCTCTGGGAACCTTACCATAGCTATATTAACATAAAACTCAGACAATGTTTATCCATTGTGCCTTTTAAATATTATCAAATCCTGCTAAAACTTATATCTTCATCTTTGGAAATAAATGTGTAACCTGACATAATCTGCCTATTGATGGGAAACACATGACTTATAAAAATCCCACCTATGGGATTTGTTATCAATTCATAAGCAATTTCCATCAAGCATTATTTCTAAGTCTCTCTGAAATGTGTTTAGTCATCTTTATATCATTTTGTTACTATATACTTCCTCATAAAAGGAGCTGAAATGATTTTACAATGACAATATATGACAGTTGCATAGTTAAGAATCTCAGAAGGAGCACCACTGAATGAATTTAGATAGGTTCATTCATATATAAGTTTAAATAATTCACTTTATCCAACCAGCTACTGCTCAGAAATCCTATACTCAATTTGAGTGTATGAATATTAATCTTAGTTTCAAATTTTTCTAGAGCAAGAGATTTAATAAACTCAGCCTTCATAGAATTAAGAATACTCATATACAGTTATGTGGCTTTATACAAAGTAATCTGTGAGCATATTTCATTTGACACTCTAGCGAAATGAGCATTTGTTAGCATGAAGGACTACCTCTCAATAACAGGAATGAAATATTTATGTTGTCTTTAATCAAAAAGCAAAAGTGAATTATAATGCCCAGAAATATCCTTTTTGCAATGTTTCCAAAATCTTTTTTCCTTCCTTCTTTTCCTCCCTGACTCCTCTGAGCCTTTACTGTAAATTATCAAGGTAGGCACCTCACTTAATGTGGCATCTGTCAGTGGTTCTCTAATTGTCAAGGGCCAGGGACCCCTGAAATCCCTGAGGGCCTTTTAGGGAGGCCATAAAATAAAAACCATTTTCATTATATTAATAAGACATTATCTGATTTTACTATTCCCACTTCATTCTCTGCTGCTCACAGGTATACAGCACTGCTCTTATCTCAATGGAAATAGGTGTTTATGTATTCTTGACTTTTCAACACTTCAGTTGTAATTTCTGGATTACCAGAAGATAGCAACAGATAATACCCACATGAACAAATGTTTTGGGGATGTTTTAAAATTTTAAGAGTACAAAAGAGGTCCTAAGGCCAAAGACCATTCCACAAGCAATGCCAAACTCTCAATGACACAACACAATAAAATTCATTTCTCACCCACCTGCTACAGTCTGTTGAGTGTGTGTGAGTGTGGAGGGCAGAGGAAAACCATCTCCACATCTTCTTCACTTGAGTATTGTCTTAGCCTACTGATATCACAGAACACCACAGATTGTGTAACTTATATAAAAAAAAAAGTGTGGTTCCTATAGTGCCAAAAGCTGGGAAGTCCAAAGACATGTCTCCTGCATCTGGGGCGGCCTTCTAGCTGCTTCATAACACAGCAAAGGGCATCACATGAAGAGACCACAGGAGCATATCAGTTTGAGTCTCTCTTCATTCTCTTATAAAATCACTAATCCCATGTCAGGGTCACACCCTCCAAACCTCATCAAAACTTGATTTCTTCCCAAATGCCCACCTCCAAATAACATCCACATATGAATCTGGGGATTAAATATGAACAGAAGTTTTAGAGGGGACATTCTAATGAGAGCAGGTACCCAAGCTAAAAGCATCAAAGTGCTTCCACAATTGCTAATGCAGGACAAAAACAGAGAGAACACTGTGAATCTCAGCCTTGTTGTAGAAGCTTCTGACTGAAAGTAACATATGTCACTTCCACTCACATTCCATCAGCTAGAGCAGGTGCTTCCATGTGTAAATCAAAAACAACACAGATGCACAGTCTTCCCACATCTAGAAGGTGAAGGCTAAAATCAGTTACCCAATCCCACTAACTCCCATGAGGGCTACATCTTTAGGTTACTAACCTCTTCCCAGCCTTTACTGGAAGTTATTCACCTGCAAGACTCTTGATAGGCTTCATAGCACACATTTCAGGAAACACATAGAGTGATACTATTTAGTTATGACACATGTGTCATAAATATTTTAAAATTTTTTTCATTTAAATTTTTCCCCTTAACTATTGAGAAATATCCATGGTGAACAAAATATATTATAGTGCATGCTTGCCAAAACTAGTATATAATGTTGTGTAAAATGGGCACTCTAATAGCCTTTGTTTGACCATTGCATAAAACCAATTATTTATAATAATTTGTGCCATCAACAAATGCCCCACACCTTTTGATAAGAGCAAGACCCTGATCAATTCAAGTAAATTAACATTCCTGTCTGAATGGACTCATCCGTTCCAAGTAACAAATTCATGTGTCAATGGTGGAAAGGCCCAGTGACCTACTGGCTGAAAAATACAAACTGTATCATTTTGTTTTCCAAATAACAAGCACTGATTGCAGTGCTAGAAAGGTCACTTGTCATCAGCTCAGTCATTGACCTACTGGCAAATTGCAGCCTGTCACTCCATAGTCAGCCAGGCCCATCATAGGAACTAAGGGATGTCTGGTTTATAGAGTACAATTAGGGAGGCAATGCCATTTTCACAAGGTGTGCATTCAACACAATGAGTCTGTTCATGAAAAGAAATGAGTATCCAAGGATTCCATAATTTACCAAGATGACCACTAGAAGCCCCATTTCTAAATACTTATTTTAAAAAGTGGTGGTCTGAACCCCATCTATGTCTTATAGTAAAGCTTTCAATATCTTACATATTTTCTATAAGTAACAAAATAAACTGGAAAAATAATACTTTCAAGTTTCCTAGGAGTAAGGAGAGATATAATTAAGAAACAACCCTATATCAGAGAATTTAAAACATACAAATAAGGAGCATTTGAAAAAGAAATTTCCAGTGATATTCTCTCTAAAAGTGCCACTGTATTAATATGCTACCCCACATTCCTGACTCAGACACTTACAACTACATAATCAGTTGTTTCAATTTGTCCGCCCACTAGATAGAGGCCTTATGATTGTCCAGCAGACAATTAATTAAATAGACATATTTATTTCTCTTTCAACCACTTAAGCTTTGAAATATTGTGTTAAGATATAATTTGTCACAATCTCCCAGAATAAAGTATTGGTTAACTAGGCATTAAAGTCCACTTATTTAAGATAATGATCTGTACAATCATTTACTACAATTTGCCAAGAAATTTCATATAAAATTTTCTGTGTTCAGTACCATACTATAGACAGGATATAAATGCACATAGGAATGTATCTAAAAAATTAATAATTCTTTATGCACCTTCTTACAAAGTTTTAGCTAACCACCAAAATATCTACCAATAGGATAAAGATCTTGTGACATCCACTGAGGCATAAAACCACAGCATGAAGTATTTGTCCTATTTTAGAAAGTCCTAAAATTATATTCCTGCATTTAGTCCCTCCAAATCAGTATTATGTAAGTCTGCTGGCTCCACTAACCCTCTCCAGTAATGACCAGGAATCATCAGAGTATACTCAGAAAGGGAAGCTATGATGCAACCTGGGTTTTGGAAATGTAAATATTTTCTATGTGAGTCGACAGGAATAGCATTTGACTAAAATGCATTAGTGGATAAAAATCACACTGACATGGCACAGAGTTGGTATGCCTCAATAGTGTGTCTGTTTCTCCACTTTCCACTGCAAGTTTTCTTTGGCTGCAGAACTACAGAAAAGATAAGAAAGTATAATAATTACTTATCTACTCCTTATCTATACTTAATAGTTAACATCTTACCACTTGCATGTCTTCTTTCTCTCTAGACACCCACACACAATTGTTTCTACACAATCAACCTAAACACCCATCATACTTTGGCATGAAATCTTCTAATGATAAGGGTATACTCCAACATACGCGCATACTTTTATGGTACAAATTTTCTAATCAGGTTTCCTTACTACAGTGGGCTGTGCAAACTGTACAACGGTCCACTCCAAACCCATCTTTTCTCAAAGATGCCACATCCCTATCTTTTCCTGATATAATCTTTATCTGAAATTCTGAATTTTCCTCTTCACATAGTTGAATATGTTCTTTTCTCCTCCAGAAATCAATAGCAACCTCTCTCCTTGCTTCACATCTTTCACAGGCTCAGCACAGTCTTTAAGTCTGTCCTCTGGCCTCTCTTCCCTTCTCTTGCTTCCCCATCTATGTGGCTGGTTGCTCCCTGAATCACCTGCAGCTTTCTGAATAGTCCAGTGCATGCCTGTGTTCTCTCCCCACCCTTCCTGGTCTTTGGACAGGAAGTTCCTCTGTCTGGCATTCTAACTTGCTCCAGCCTCTCTCCTCACACCCTTGTGCCCTCTTCTGGAGCTCCCTCCTCCTAAATGCTCTCTCTGCTTGCCCTTGCTCCACTGGGCTCTGCCTGGGTAGCTGCCTGGTGAGGCTCAGAACAGCTGGATGCAGCTGCTACCAGAGCACTTCCTTACCACACCAGCTTCAAGACCTGGAAAATGCGGTACTGGTTTATCACTAAATACCCAGTGCCTAGGATTATTCCTTGCATATGACAAGTTTTCAGGAAGGAAATTCACTTTGCTCTAGTTTTAAGGTTAACATAGCAATTAAAGCCTAACAGTTCTTATTTTAATATATTCAGCTATTCAAATTTTTTGGACTATGGAAAGTCCCATAGGTACTTTGGGGGAATCTTTCAATGACTTGGTCTGACACCGAATGAGAATGGGATAAACCTGAGCCCTCAGGCCACCCAGAATTTCCCAGGCCTTCTCCATCTTGGCTGTCTATGTGAGGGCTGCTGGAATGCCACCATTCATTCACCTGCCAGTGGGCTGTGCAAACTGTACAACGGTCCACTCCAAACCCATCTTTTCTCAAAGATGCCACATCCCTATAGAGAGCTTCTGTGGACTATCGTGAGCCCAGCAGGCAGGTATTCCTCAGTCCTTGGGCTTTCTGGTCTTTAAATAAATTATTTTCCAATTAGCCCCAACCTCATTCCATGCCAACCCCCATGGCCCATGATAGTTCTATCAGGAATCAGTGCTTGGAAAACTGAGGGACTGTTCCTCACTACCCACAGTCCCTTTTTTGACTCACTGACAAAGGGGGCTCTTCCATTCCAGTAACCACGCCCAACACCAGTACTTGTACCAAAAGGCCAGCAAGATGGACACACAGGACCTGAGCTCCGACCACATCTTTAGTGTGCTGGTCTTGGGCCAGGTATAATAACTGTATGATCACTGTGGTCCTCTCCTCTGCCACTCCTCCTCTACTTAGATGCTAACTATAAGACTTACAACATCAGTCATGAGTGGCCCATCTGTTTATTCTAATACTTGGCATCATAACTGTTATAATGTCATCTCATACAATTTTACAGGAAATCAAGCAAGAAATGAAACTATTAAAATGCATATTTACATACACAGGCTAATCTGTGTACATTTTAGCAAATATTTAAAATACAGCTCACCACTATTCTTATTTTTTTGTGAGTTCCCCATCTGTCACCGCAAGAATGTAAAAGAAATTAAAAGAAAAACATTTGTGGAACACTAGATATAAACTACCACAATAAATAATCATATATAATGCAATGGTTTACATTGGCTCCCATGAAACAGTTAAGTATTATAAATCAGAACAGCTGGGTATGGTGGTACATGCCTATAATTCTGGCAGCTAGGGAGGCTGAAGGAGGAAGTTCATGAGTTCAACGCCAGCCTCACCAACTTAGGGAGGCCCTGAGCAACTTAGGGAGACCCTGTAGCTAAATAAAATAGAAAAAAGGAGCCGGGTACTGTGGTGCACACCTATAGTCCCAGCACTTTGGGAGGCTGAGACAGGAGAATTATGAATTCAAAGCCAGCCCCAGAAAAGGCAAGGTACTAATCAACTTAGTGAGACCCTGTCTCTAAATAAAAAAATATTAAAAAAAAAAAAAAAAGACTGGGGATGTGGTTCAGTGGTCAAGTACCCCTGTGTTCAATCCCTGGTACCAAAAAAAAAAAAAGCTAGGGATGTAACTCAGTGGCTAAGTGCCCCTGAGTTCAATCCCCAGTAGCCCCACCCCACCCCCCCAAAAAAATCACAACATTTTGCAAACCATAATAGCCTCCATCTCCGAAAGTTTTGGCATATAAAATTAGAATCACTGAAAACATTATGTTTAGTGAAATAAGCCAGACTTGAAAGGACACCACTGCACCACTGTATGATTCTACTTACATGAATTCACAGTGATAGAAAGCAGAACAGTGGTTGCTAGGGGCTGAGGGTAGAGGGAAGTGGAGCTATTGTTTAATGAGTATAGATTTTCAGTTTGCAAATATGCACAAGTTTTGGAGATATGTGGTGGTGCCGGTTATGCAACAATGTGAATGTACTTAATGCCAGTGAACTGTACACCTAAAAATGATTAAAATGGTAAAATGTGTGCTTTGTATATTTTACAAGTTTTTTTAATGAGGCAATGTGAAATGTGATCCATCACCTCGGGGGCCCCATCCCTGAGACCTGGGCCAGTAGGAGTCCTTGCACACCCTACTCCCTATACAACAGCAAGGAACACACTTGTTTACACCCTTGATGAAATGAGGACACAGTGTGCCTGGTGGTGTTGAACTAAGAGTTCTCCAGAGAAGCCTGATCTGAAATGATGGTTTTTTTTTTTTCTTTCTCATCATCTAAAGTTATTTTTCTAAATTCTGTAACTTAGAAACTGCTGACAGAATACAGCTCCAGTCCAATTTCTTTCACTGTATCTCATCATTCACCACTTAAAATCTAACTAAAACTTCACTCTAAGGCTCACCAAGGTGATCTGAGTAAGATTTGGGAGGAAGAGTGTTCATTAGTGACTAGATTACATGTGGATGTCAGGCAGGGGCTAGTACACAACCCTTGAATAAGGAGTCAAAAACAAACAAACAGTTCTTATAATCCAAGTTCCGTGACTGGAAACATACAGAGTCAACTGAAATAATGCTAGATCCAATGCTTCCCACTCAATCATTTTAAGTGTTTATTTTTATTATAAAGATAGACTGAGTCATAAAAGGAAATGATGGAGCAATTATCTTGAATCCACCATCTTGATAAAAACAATAAATATTTTAAGAGAATTCCTTTAACTTTTTTCATCTATTCAAAAATTTTATGAAGACCTATAAATTCTGTTTCTCATTTGCTGTCTTTAGAAAATAAAATAATCATTTGGCATAAAGTGTCCACTTCACAGAAAATCACAATTAAGCAAAGAGATGAATTCATATCAAATTATCCTCTAAAAATGACTTAAAAAGAAGAAAATGAATATATTCCTTAAATGCTGTTCTGGGCCAGGGTTAAGGCTGAGCTCCTTAATTTGGATTTGGATAATGTAGTCTTGCCTGGTAAACAGCCCTGAGGTAGTTTCTGAACATCTTCCCAAGGCTTCTAGGGTCCTGCATGATTTGATCCCCACTGTCACAAGCAAAGCTTACTCTTTACTCCCACCCTACCCTCGCCTGCATCACTTAGCCTCCAAAGCCACCTGGCCCTAATTTGATGCAGGTCTCTGCTCACAAACTGCCTCCTCAGAAAAGCTGAACCCATCTGCTGGTCCCATGACTCCCTAAGCTCTGATCTATATGCAGCTTATCCTCCTGGCTCCTAGCACTGCCCACTATTGCTGTACATTTTCTCTGCTTATTGAACAACTGCCTGCCTTCTTCCTGGGATAGGACTGGTGAGAAGACAGAGACTCATCTGTTGTAGCACCAGCACCTATAGCTCATGTTTATCATCCCATAAACATATATAGCTATCTCATGCTATCTTTGGGATCAATGACACCAGAATCCATGGATGCTCAAGTCCTTTATATAAAATGGCATAGTGTTTGAAATGAACATCATCTCACATGCATTAAATCATAGATGATTTATAATAACTAATGCAATGTGAATGCTATGTAAAGAGTTGTTATAGTGTATTTTTTAGGAAATCATGACAAGAAAAAATAGTCTGTACAAGTTTAGTAAATATTTTATTTTAAATAATCTCACTCTGCAGTGGGTTGAATCCATGGAAGTTGAGCTCAGATATGGAGGACAGACTATATTACTAATATTTTACACATGAGGAAACTTAAAACTGAGAATATTAAGAACTATCCCGAGGTCAGCTTCTATGAACAGGTAGAGCCAGCAGCTGGCTGAGGCAGGGCAGGAAAGCAGCCCCCACAATGGACAGTCTTGATGCTCATTTTGAGAAGATCCAAGTAGATGCCACGGGATGAAAGACTATGCCCTTCACTAGATGTATGTGCTCACATAAAATCATTCAAGGACACTCAAAAGAGCAACACTGGAGGCTATTTTTCTCACCAATAAGCCTGACCAAATTTTACTTCTTTGAACTTCAGTCTCCTATGATATAAAATGAGGATAATGCTACCCAATTTCTCAGGACCATCATGAGGACCAAATGATATAAAGCGAAGAAGCCAAATTTGTCAACTGCTAAGTGTCATCTGTGTGTACAAGATTACCTTGTTTCCAATGACAGATTGATCTGAAAGTCCTGTACTACCACATGCTGTGATTTCAGACTTTTTCCTGTCTTTGCTCTTGCTCTTATGGTTTGAAGGGACAAAGCATATCGGAAATCTAAATTTGATGATTTTGTGTGCTACATCTGATGAACTAAATTTTTGATTACCTTTTAAATATTCACCACCTCATTAATAAATAAAGGTAAACATGGTTTATAGCATATGATCTTGTTTGCCCATCCAAGAACACTCTAATCAGACTGAGAATGTCATGTGCTCTGGGAAAGGCATCTTTATTCGCTTCACTCAGTGAGGAATCCCAAGCATCTATAACAATGCCTAGCACATAGCAGGTATTTAATAAATATTGGTAGAGTGTTGACTGAAGAACGAATGAGATAATTAGACAACTGTCTGAATATTCGATGCCAAAAAAATATTTCTCACTGTATAGGCAGTGAAATTTAAGGAGAAAAAAATCTTTTCAAGCTCACAGTCATCTTGTCTTCATTACTCACTAAACCTTCTATAAAATCTGAAGCGTGAATACATAGGGAAGCCCTTCCTAGCATGAGGAAAAAATGTGCCTAATAAATGCACCCAAAGAGAAAACTTCAATTGCTTTGAATGTCAATCTATCATTTTCCCCTAAATGTGAAGCTGATGCTAAACAAATACATGTAGTCATTTTTCTATTTTCTGTGTCATCACACTAAGAGTACATACTGCTGCTCTATCCTAGCCCTTCTGCCTGCCTTTCATATGGGCACCCACAGACCCAATTTGATCCTTAGTCACAACATTCCCATGAAAACCAGCAATCTCATCATGCCCAACATGTAAAGCTAAATCTTGGAAAGCAAAATGAGCTAGCTATAATTTCATACCATAATACTTGGAAGAGTATTAGAAGAATTACCTTTTCTAAGTATTAGGATCCAAATTCACTTTTTAGAGGTATAATATCGTATGGGGACAATGTGGGGCATAAATAAGCATCAATTCTATAAAATATCAAATAGCTATGGCTGTGAGCTATCTTTACAGTAATACTATTGGTAAGTTTATTGTTTATTTATTCTGTTTTTGTAAAAGAGGGTCACGTTTTCTATATAAAAGATACAGAACTTTCAAACTATCAGTTTTAAAAAACTTGAGTAGTAAAGTACAAACATTCCATGCTAACAATGTAAAGACATCAACCAATGTCAAATCAAGTAGGTGATTTTATATCATAAAATACTGCTTAGTCAATACTTAATCTATGTGATAGTTATACAATATGCTACAGTGTACAGAGGGACAGAATTCAACAGTACTAACAAAATGTATCAGGATATTATTTAGATTCTTAATCAAGGTTGTCATACTCACAGTAGTAATCCTTATTATAAAGTTTAAAAAATTCTGAGCTGGAGTTGTAGCCCAATGGTAGAGCGCTTGTTTAGCACATGTGAGGCACTGGGTTTGATTCTAGCACCACATAAAAATAAATAAATAAAATAAAGGTATTGTGTCCATCTACAACTAAAAATATTGAAAAAACTTTTCCCCCATTGCTAATGGAGAAAATCAACCGATATGAACTTAACACTAACCAATAAAAGAGAAGCTAGGTTTAACACAGTTTGCCCTACAAGAAAATCTTTATGGTTCAGAGCTAGCTGCAAAAGTATCATCTACCGTTACATAAATGTTGACCTTAAATACTAAAATTTAAGAGAAATTTGGTATTCATTTCTCCTAAATATGTATTGCCAGAGCTAATATCACTGCCTACCTCAGGATACTATTGAGTCAGTCTGTACAAAGCTCCAGACTATATTTAAGTTGTTTAAAGTGTGATTAATAATAACTTCACACATGAAAGTACAGAAAAAAAAATCCTACAGCATTTGATTTTAAACACTGTAGCACTGATGTCAAAAAGGACACAGAAAAATAAAAATGCTAAAAATTAAGAAGAAAAATTTCCGATTCCATAAATTTTGAATTCATATTGATGGATTAACTATCAGAATAAAAGCAGTACAACAAAATTTTTGGTATTAAACAATAAAAAATCATAATTCTTTTTCAACAGAGGGGATTTTAAGAGTGAGAAAATCCTTCATCTTGTTTATTTTCTTTGATTTTTTTTTCATATTTTATTTATTTGTTCTATTTAGGCTTACATGTTAACAGAGTGCATTTTGATTCATTGTACATAGATAGAGGATAACGTATCAATTCTCTAGTTGTAAGTTGTATACAATCACAACATATATGCAGTCATACATAAAGTTAGGGCTATGATGACCATCATATTCCACCACCTTTACTGTCCCCATGCCCCCTCCCACCTTACACCCCTGTGAACAGAAATCCACCATTGTTCCCATGTCCTTCCCCATATTATGGATCACCATCCAGTTATCAACGAGTACATTCGGCATTTGGTTTTCTGAGATTGGCTTACTTCACTTAGCATGATATTTTCCAACTCCATCCATTTACCTGCAAATGTCATAATTTTATTCTGTCTTATTGCTGAGTAATATTCCATTGTGTATATATACCACAGTTTCTTAATCTAGTCATCTATCGAAGGGCATCTTGGTTGATTCCACAGTTTAGCTATTGTGAATTGAGCTGCTATAAACATTGAGGTGGCTGCAGCACTGTAGTATGCTGTTTTTAAGTCTTCTGGGTATAGACCGAGGAGTGGGATAGCAGGCTCAAATGGTGGTTCCATTCCATGTTTTCTAAGGAATCTCCATACTGCTTTCCAGATTGGTTGTACCAATTTGCAGTTCCACCAGCAATGTATGAGCGTGCCTTTTCCTCCACAACCTAGCCAACACTTATTGTTGTTTGTATTCTTGATAATTGCCATTCTGACTGGCATGAGATGAAATCTTAGGGTAGTTTTGATTTACATTTCTGATTGCTAGAGATGTTGAACATGTTTTCATATATCTGTTGATGGATTGTATATCTTCTTCTGTGAAGTTTGTGTTGAGCTCTTTGGCCCATTTATTGATTGGGTTGTTAGTTCTTTTGGTGTTAAGATTTTTAGTTCTTTATATATCCTGGAGATGAGTGCTCTATCGGATGTGTGTGTGGCAAATATTTGTTCCCAGAATGTTGTCTCTCTGTTCACTTCACTGATTATTTCTTTTGCTGATAAGAAACTTTTTAGTTTGAATCCATCTCATTTGTTGATTCTTGATTTTACTTCTTATGCCATAGGAGTCTTGTTAAGGAAGTATGGTCCTAATCCGACATGATGAAGATTTGGGCCTATTTTTTCTTCTACTAGGTGTTGGGTCTCTGGTCTGATTCCCAGGTCCTTGATCCACTTAGAGTTGAATTTTGTGCATGGTGAGAGATAGGGGTTTAGTTTCATTTTGCTGCATATGGATTTCCAGTTTTCCCAGCACCATTTGTTGAACAGGCTATCTTTTCTCCAGTGTACGTGTTTGGCTCCATTATCTAGTATAAGGTAACTGTATGTAAGTGGGTTCGTTTCTGTGTCTTTTATTCTATACAATTGGTCTACATGTCTATTTTGGTGCCAGTACCATGCTGTTTTTGTTACTATAGCTTTGTAGTATAATCTGAGGTCAGGTATTGTGATGCCTCCTGCTTCACTCTTCTTGCTAAGGATTGCTTTGGCTATTCTGGGTCTCTTATTCTTCCAAATGAATTTCATGATTGCCTTTTCTATTTCTATAAGGAATGATGTTGGGATTTTAATTGGGATTGCAATTTTTTTCCATTTAGGACGATGTTGGCCTTGGGTTTAGCATAGATAGCTTTTACAAAGTTGAGGTATGTTCCTTCTATCCCAAGTTTTTCTAGTGTTTTGAGCATAAAAGGGTGTTGTATTTTGTCAAATGCCTTCTCTGCATCAATTGATAAAATCATATGATTCTTATCTTTAAGTCTATTGATGTGATGTATTACATTAATTGATTTTCGTATGTTGAACCAACCTTGCATTCCTGGAATGAACCCCACTTGATCATGGTGCACTATTTTTTTGATATGTTTTTGTATGCGATTTGCCAGAATTTTATTGAGAATTTTTGCATCTATGTTCATCAGGGATATTGGTCTTTAGTTTTCTTTCTTTGATGTGTCTCTGTCTTGTTTTGGAATCAGGGTGATACTTGCCTCATAGGATGAGTTTGGAAGGGTTTCTTCCTTTTCTATTTCATGAAATATTTTGAGGAAGATTGGTATTAATTCTTCTTTGAAACTCTTGTAGAACTCAGCTGAGAATCCATCTGGACCTGGGCTTTTCTTTGGAAGGCTCTTGATGGCATCTCCTATTTCCTTGCTTGAAATTTCCTGTTTCAAAATTGAAGTTTGATTGAAATTGAACTTGTGTATGTCCTCTTGGTTCAGTTTGGGTAGATCATATGCCTCTAGAAATTTGTCGGTGTCTTCACGGTTTTCTATTTTACTAGAGTATAAATTTTCAAAATAGTTTCTAATTATCCTCTGTATTTCAGTAGTGTCTGTCATGATATTTCCTTTTTCATCTCAGATTTTAGTAATTTGGGTTTTCTCCCTCCTCCTTTTCATTAGGGTGGCTAAGGGCTTGTCAATTTTGTTTATTTTTTCAAACAACTAGCTTTTTGTTTTGTCAATTTTTTGAATTGTTTCTTTTGTTTCAATTTCATTGATTTCAGCCCTAATTTTGATTACTTCCTGTCTTCTACTTCTTTGGGTGTTAATTCGTTCTTCCTTTTCTAAGGCTTTCAGACAAAGAGTCAATTCATTTATTTGTTGACTTTTACTTCTTCTAATGAATGAGGTTAGTGCTATGAACTTTACTCTTAGCACTGCCTTCATGGCATCCCAAAGATTTTGATATGTTGTATTGGAGTTTTCATTTGCCTCTAAGAATTTTTTTATCTCTTCCTTGATGTCTTCTGTTATCTATGCATCATTCAATAGCATATTATTTTGTTTCCAGATGATGGAGTTGTTTCTGTTTTTTAATCTGTCATTGATTTATAATTTTATTCCATTGTGGTCAGATAGGATGCAGGGTAGAATCTCTATTTTTTTGTATTTGCTAAGACTGACTTTGTGACTTCTTTGATTTTAATAGCCCAATGTTTGAAAAAACATACAATCTGAACATGAAAGAAAATGTGAGATAATGCTTGTATATAAGCAATTATGATAACAATTACAATATGAATACAGAAAATAATGAAAATATATTCCAAGAATCTAGAAAAATCATTCTAGGCTGAAGCTAAACTAACTGATTTAAGAGTGTCACAAAATTTCTCAGAAAAGAACTATACTAAAAATAATAGATTTTGTGGAGCAGTCTCTGTCTTGTATCATTCATCTTTGCTTTTACAGTTTGAAATCAGCCACAAATGTATTTAAACAAATGAGCATGGCCAAAACTTTGTTTATGGACACTGAAATTTGAATTTCATGTGTCATAAAATATTACTATTTTTTTTCAACCTTTTATAAACATAAGCACCATTCTCAGTTTGTAAGTCATACAAAAATTTGGCAGCAGGCTGGATCTGGACAGCAGGACACAGTTTGCCAACTCTTGGTGTAATGCATTACAGAACCAACCCACACATGGGAGACCAAATACATATATGCACACACACACAAGAACAAGTCCAACAGTATTTTAAATGAAGATTTAAACAAATTAAAGAAAGCTATGGTTATATCCAATTTTGACACACCTTTACCCTGAGAAATTTTTTTTTCTTTTTTGGTACTGGGAATTGAACTCAGGGGCACTCAACCACTGAACCACATCCCCAGCCCTTTTTTGTGTTTTATGTAGAGATAGGTCTCACTGAGTTGCTTAGCGCCTCACGTTGCTGAGGCTGGCTTTTAACTCATGATTCTCCTATCTCAGCCTCTCTAAGTGCTGGGATTACAGGCCTGCGCCACCGTGCCCAGCTACCCTGATAAAGTTTTTAAAAATTATCTTCTGGTTTTGCATAAAGGACCAGCTTTGGAACTTGCTTTTGAAAGGAATAAATCACATTTCACAGATTAATGGAAAAAGGAGAAGAGGAAGAAAAGGTGAAAAAAGAAGAGAAAACTCTTGAAACTAAATAGTATTTAAATTTTACAGCTATGTATAAATGGTGGAAACTCAGTATTAAAATCATACCTTAGGATGGGATAGGATGAACACTCCTTTATCCAAAATGTTTTGGACCAGAAGTGTTTGGGATTTGGGATTTTTGAATATCTGTAGATAACATACTGGGGCATATCTTGAGGCTGGGACCAAAGTCTAAACATGGAATTCATTTATGTTTCCTGAATACCTTATATATATAGCCAAAATGTAATTTTATACAAACTTCTTAGTGTATCTATACTTTGACTACAATCCATCACATGAATTCAGGTGGAAGGTTTTTCCACTTGTGGAGTGATTTGGGCACTCAAAAAGTTTCAGATTCTGAATTGTTTCAGATTTCAAGTTTTCAGATTAGGAATGCTCAAACTGTGTATGTAAATTCTTAAGTCCATACCTTCTTATTTCTAACAATATTGCTTAGAGAACTGAACTACTTCTATATCCTGTTGTAATATCCTGAGCTTACACTAAGAAAACTGCTCTCAAAACACTTAACACTAAAAGCAAACCTGATGGCATCCATGGATCAGAAGTTGGTTTGGTCAAGGTGTTCACTTGCTCCCAATTGAAGTCATCATCTTCAGCTTGACTATATCCACATGTGCTGTATGGCTCATCAAAGAGGCAACCACCTAAGATGTGAAAGAATGAAAAGTAATGTAAGTGACAACCAGAACTCTGAAATGAGCTGTGATGATTACACCTACTTGATGCCAGGATCTGATTTAGCCTATTTTGCTCAGAATCAGTAGATTGTCCCATTATTGTATACTTGCTAAGTATTGCTGAATATTAACCATCCCTTGCCCTTATCACTACATTATATTGTTCTCTAAAAGGAATCTAACATCTATAGAAGAAAAAAGGAAGAAATTTTAAAATTCACATTTTCCAGATGTATAGTAATTTAGAAAATTCATTGTGCATTCAAAACTTTAATAGAACTTCCTTGAGCATTCAATATGTTTTCAATAAAAAAATATTGTCATTTGTCCAAAAAATAGAGAAATGTTTTCACCACAACACTGGCACAATGGTAGAAGACAAGATGCAGTACAAACTATGGACAAAATACAAAATATTTTCTAAAGGATTATTCTAAAATCTAACACAGAAACAGCTTTCACTTTAATATTCCAGAGATTTGGGGGTCTCAAAATTAAAAGAGATTATAAATTTACTTTATAGTCCACATAATTTTTAAAGGCAAAAATAATTTCAAGACTAAACATGTGCTAAACATCTGCTTAATTTTGCTACTAGGAACAAAACTATTTAAATAAGGAAACAAAAAATAATAGAAATTGCAGTGTATGCATAGCAGTTCATCTGTTTCAGCATCAACAGCATTCAGCACACTGATGATTTTAGATTTCACCCCACATCCTCTTAAATGTCTGTTACTTTAAATTATTACAGCATCAGATCTTTTTCCAAATGTTTCACATGGGGAGTGTGAGTCACTATATCAATCATATTAATGAATATGAAAATTCTACTATACATTATATAATGGATAATTGATATTATGTAACTCATTACTTAATTAATTATATTAATTCAAAAATATTAATTATTAGCTGGGCGCAGTGGTGCATGCCTATATCCCAGCACTTTGGGAGGCTGAGACAGGAGACTCACGAGTTCAAAGCCAGCCTCAGCAACAGCGAGGCACTAATCAACTCAGTGAGATCCTGTCTCTAAATAAAAAAAAAACACAAAGTAGGGCTGGGGATGTGGCTCAGTGGTCGAGTACCCCTGAGTTCAATCCCAGGTACAAAAATAATAATAATAATTAATTATACATGCTTGCCAATGAGAATTAACATCTGGGTCAAGACAACATGAATTTAAGAATATTATTACACTATGTTTGTAATGCATCTCTGGTGGCAAAAAGATAAATAAAATAGAAAACAGATGTTGGGGATCTCCTAATCTAACTTCCATGCAAATGCTCAAGTCAATTCCATACTCTCCCGGACATGCAGACAGTCTCTGGACAAAGACAGTCTTTGTAATATTTACTACACAGAAAATTCTCTTAAAAAGGCCCAAATTTGCTTATTGAGATGGAAACCCATTTATCTTAG
Source organism: Geosciurus inauris (assembly GCA_004024805.1). Classification (NCBI taxonomy): domain Eukaryota; kingdom Metazoa; phylum Chordata; class Mammalia; order Rodentia; family Sciuridae; genus Geosciurus; species Geosciurus inauris. The sequence goes on along the minus strand of PVHX01016644.1, from coordinate 20,810 downwards.
CTCCACCCATGAAGAAATGGTAAAAATCTTAGGAAATGTGATCATCTGAAGAGAGTTGTCACGTCCTAACTGCTCTCTGAACAGCCTGCACCAGGTGCTGATCCTTTCTGAGCTGCTGGGAGCCTTCAAACCCATACGTCCTTTCCATGACACTGCAACTGAGTTGTTTCTTTTCTTCTATAATGCAATGATTTTTCTGAATTCAAACACAGAACTGTCATTCTTCCTAAACCCTACCTAATTTTCAGTGCATCACTGTGGCCTGTGGACAGCTTTCAGAATACTGATCCTGTTGCTCAGGTACTAGTCATCCTACCTAAATTTACACTAGAGGTTGAGCATGCCTAACCAGAAAATCCAAAGTCGGCCAAAATCTGAAAATTTTTGAGTACCAATTTTCTACCACAAGTGGAAAATTTCACACCTGACTTCATGTGATAGGGTCACATTCAAAAATATTGCATAAAATTACCTTCAGGCTATGTATGTAAGATGTGTATGAAACATAAATGAACTTTGTGTTTAGACTTGGGTCCCTTCCCCATAGCACCTCACTATGTATATGTGAATATGTCAAATTTTTAAAAATCCAAAATCTAGTGCCCCTGAGTTCAATCCCTGGTACCCAAAAAAAAAAAAAAAAGAAAGAAAGAAAAAGAAAAAGAAAAATCCAAAATCTAAAACATTTCTGATCCCAAGCACTTCTGCCAATGGATACTCAGTCTGTATCTGCAAATGTGATAAGCATGCTCTCATTGTCTACCTACAATGTGCTGTTAAATATTACATGGGGTAGAGTCCAGGAACTTTGAACTGTTTTAAATAGTCTCTACCAGATTTCTAGCCTTTTCTTAGTCATTAGTTCCAGGCATGATGGTGAAATCGACTCACTGACTTCGGTAAAATTTCTAACACTTCTAGTCTCAACTAAACCTTCGTCTAGAAACAGAAAACTCATTATAAAAGGTAAAGCATTGAACTCAAAGTTTTACCCTGACAACCATCAATCATTTGTATTTTCCTCTTACTGGGTTTTAATAAGTTCAGATGCAAAGTGGATTTATTGAATGCCTAATGCTAACAACTTTCCAGTTTGGGATAAGAAATGTTAGAAGATTACATAAATATTTATGGTATTATAAACCCTAATTCTGATGTAGAGAATAGCTTCAGTACTGAAGGGATAACCCCAACAGCAATGCCACAAATAATAGTCGGAATGAAATAATAATAAATTTTGACATAAAAGGGGCCTCAGTGGAAACAGCACTCCTGTGGAAGTCCTTTTGTGCAATCTTAAATAGACAGAAGTAACAATAAACATCCACTGAACAGAAAAGGCTAGTAAAAGATCTGGTTTACAAGACAGCTATGGGCACTGAAGATGGACCCAGATATCAAGGCAATAGCATGTGTGGCTGAGAGCAAACCCTGAAGACCAATACAAGTCCTGTGAGGATATAATTTTACCATTACACAAAGCTGTTTTTATCACTTGAAAGGAAATATAAAAATCCGATATGGTTCTTTTTGGGCCCGTGTTTGATTACTTAGCCCCTTGAAAATAGAATCAACCACAGAATTTCTGATGGCCCTAAGATATACCCCCATGCACAACAATCTTTATTGGTGAGACCATGAAGATAAAAAAATGTAATTTTTTTGAGCTGAATAAGATTAAATAAAGTGACAACAGAACTGAGACAACCAATTAAAGAGAGAGCAATTAAATTTTTGGTTTTCAGGGCACTTGGCATAGCAGCACAGTATACGCTCTCTGGAGTCAAACCACCAAATATCTTTTCACGAAAACTGCAGATTTTAAGAACAGGTATCTGAAAGGCCAGAGACAGGGTAGGAATTCTGCTCAAAATCAATACTGATTCTAACTATTTCTTTTTTGCCTTGATATTCTCTAGAGGTGCTACCTGCTAAGCACCCAGTGAACACTTTTTTAAAAGAAGAGGCAATGAATTCCCCCAAATTCTACATAGGATCTGGCTGCAATAATTTTTGCCCGGAAATTTTTAAAGGAAGTGTAATGTAACTTCCATCAAAATGATGAAAACAATCTTTATGCAGCCCCACAAAATGCCTTGCTTGATTCTTCTGGGGTATTCCAAGATAAAACATCTGCAAAAGGTGACTAAATCACTGAACATGTTCACTTTTTATTATGGTTGAAACTATAAGCCAGTTAAATGTTAATGAAGTTGCCACAAATTATAGCTTTCACATTTTTTCTTATCCTGGCAATAATTAGATGGCAAGGCTAGTTGCCTATAAAGGTCACTCCTAATTTATGAAAATAAAATATTGTCATTCACATACTGAAGGGAATTTGCTTTTCTTCTTTCTTTGGAGTAGCAGAAATGACTATAACAATAGCATGGAATCTTTCAGATACAAGGTGTGAAGAACTGGCTTGCTTTTACCCACAAGGGAACCCTATGAAATCTTTCACATCATCATTCTATGTCCTATTGAAACTCCAGGCCTGGAGAAAAGTCAAAGGAAGACAAACTGACAAGGATTAGGGCCAATTACTGAAATATATTTTTAAAATTTGTTTTTGATTGTGAGCCAATCATGCCATCTTGACTCAGCCCTCCGACAGCCCTCTTCATTAACCAAATGTATCTCCACTGAGATGAGTGAATATTTTTTACTGTGTTCCAACTGGTTTTGCAAAAGGCTGCTCTAAATCCACTGAAGTGATTTCAGGGTTCCTTCAAAAGTTGCTACTTGTAGTCTGTAAGATTGGGAGGTGAGAGCCACTACTTAAGACTTTATTTAGCTCGATGTTATTAATCAACACTCAATATGTAACACACAACAAAGATACTCAGAGAAAAACCACTGATCTACAAAGTTCTCTGGAGCTGACTGCTACTGTTGCCTCAATGTGGGCCTGGTGTCATCTACACACTATTTTAGGGACAATATGGTTATTATTTATTCTTCACAACCATTGGAAGACTCTTATCTCAAGATGTTTGATTCAAAGAACTGACTGCATAACAAAAACCATGCAAAAATGCATATGTATCATCTCATTTAATTTTCCTAAAGACCTATCTGTGTACCAGCATATATTATACCTCTCAGGTCCATATACACCTTTCATCACTTGCTCTGCAAAACTGTGCCAGGCCCCATGGACAAGAAGCCAAGATTCTCAGTATAGGGTATGGGAGAGACCCTGCAAGAAGGAGAGGTGGCCTCACTCAACTCCCTAGCAGGATCCTCAACACACCATGCAGGGTCCTTCTCAGGGCCCGACACCTCCAGCAATAGCAACCTGCCCCTGCACTTCCTCTGAGGTTTGTAGCAGCAGGCTCTAGTGGAACACCTCCCATTCATAGCTTTTTCTGGCCCCTGCTTCCCCTTCAAGAAGGCACATTCCCTCCAAGCTTTGCAGATACAGCACTGTAGTGACTAATTGCCATTCACTGGGCCACAGCCCTGCCCTGGGCTTTCTGCTTGGCTCTATGTCTACCAAGATGTATGAACAGAGGCTGTTCCATACATCATCTACTATTCCTTTATTCTGTAGAGCACTCATCCATCTGTACTACCCCAATCTCTCCTATTCCAATACCCTATTATAGTTCTTTCTTTTCTCTCCCCTCCCTTCTTTCCTTCCTTCCTATAGTTCTTTCTCACCCCACTCCGCTCTCTTTCTTCATCCCCAGTCCTTGTCATTTTTTGAGACAAGGTCTTGCTAAGTTGATGTGGCTGGGCTCAAACTTGCGATCCTCCTGCTTCAGCCTCCCAAGTCACTGTTCTTACAGGTATATACCACCAGGTCCAACAAGTTAATTATTCTTTATAATAAATTTTCCCTATTCCAGTTATTGTACTGTTTTTGTCTCCTGACTGGATCATGACCGACGCATTCCTGTTTTTACAAATGGAGGTTTTGGGTCATTAGATAGCTCCCCCAAAATATCCCCAAGTTTCATTTCAGGGCTAGTAATTCAACCAAGGTCTGCATCTAAATTCCCATGTCTTTCCTATTTATATATTATCACTTATATCTATGAAGTAAGAAAACAACACACTATTAAATGAACTGCACTGTAAATAAGCTCCTGAAAGGGCTGCTTCTAAGAAGCAGTAGAGGACAATCAAATGTTAATTTCATAAACTTGTAAGATAAACACACATTTTGAATTGTTCTGCCTTTTACAGGTTAAATTGACTTATACACTGTAGGAAATCGTTCCTATTGTTGTAATTATAGTCCATTTAAAGTTATTTTGTAAAAAGACTATAAGACTCCTTGAGGAGTTTTCTAGAACATTTTCTCATTTATTCTAAATACGGAATGACCCCATTTAAGATAGCTTTTATCAAATGCACAAAGTATTAAATGGCTCTCTCAATAGAGAACACAGATCAAAAAATAGTGCTACAGTACCCCCCCCAGAAGACTTAATATTCGATGTTCTATTTTCCTAAAATACATGCAATCTCAGGTGGTCCTATCCACCTATTTCAGATTTTAGAACTGTATTTTAAAAGTGGCTACACAATTCAAAGGATAAACTGAAAATGAGATATAATAGACATAATTGTTTTAAGGATAAAAAAAACCTATACCAACATGACAGAGTCCCTGCTTTCTTCTAGTAAATCACACTGACATCTACATTTAATTGCCTGCCAAACAATAAAAGTATATAATGCCTCTTAAACTTTGAGTGTGCTAGTGATGTTTAGTGAATCAGACACTAAGCATTATAGAAATGCTCTCCTACATAATTTAATCTAGCAAACAGCTTTTACACATTGCACAGGCATTTAAATGGCTAATGCTGTGCTCTATTGTAAAAAGCTTCATTCGCCCATGGATATATCTTACATAATACAAAGGAAGTGAGTTGTCTTGTTCTTAAAGCATCTATGACTTATTACAACTTATCACATACTTCATTTGAAAACAATCTATGGATTCTCAATTTTTAGAAAAGCTCGATTGAAACAAATAGCCATGTATTTTTCTTATCAATCATAAAATCTGATTAATCTAAATGATTAATGATTATTTCTATTCCAAAATATTTAATAGATAGAGCCAAATTATTAGGAACTTCAGTGTCTCCATTTTTCCATATACAAATAAATACCTCACAGAACTATTACTGGATTTAATTAGACCACTTACATGAATTCTTGTGTAAATTGAAAACTACCTGAGTATACTGAAATGTTCTTCTCATTTGCACCACAACACAGAAAAACCATAGTAAGAAAGAGTTTTCTACCTACAACCTAGAAATCAGACTTGGAAAGGAAAACAAAATGATAGAAGATCTGCCAGAACAACCTAGTGGAGAAGACAGTCAGACCTAGATGAGTATTTATCATCTGCTTTCTTCAGGGGTTTGTGTCCTGAGCCCCACACTGCAGCAGTGATTCTCACAGTGGGTTCTGGGCTTGCTGCATCCCTGGACCACATTAGAAATACAGATTCCCAGGTCCCTCCCCAAAATTCCTGAATCAGAAACACTGAGGTTGGGGCAGCACCTTCTGCTTTAACAAGCCTCCTAGAGATTATCAGGTACCCTGATGCCTGGTAGCCAAATTTCTAGACTAACCTATTGAACCGGAATCTTCTGGGAGCAGCCCCAAGAATCTGTGGTTTTTAAAAAGGTCCTAGAATAATCTAATGGTTGACCTAGTTTAGAAAGTGTGTTCTAAGAAAGCATATTATTTGTTTTTTAAACAGCCATGACCATTCTATATTCATTTATAAATTATATACATGTAGTACTCTGCATATTGCTGATTATGATAAGTATACATATAATTGACTTTTTAAAGCATTTGTAGAAAATATACACATAAGCTGAGATTCAAATATTTTCTTTCATTCGTCAATGCATTATACTGTATTCCTCAAAAGGGGATGAAGAAAAGACTTTTGGAGGTTAGTGCTTGAAATAATAATTTAGTCATAAATGTCTCTCAGGTAAATTAGGAAAACAAAATAGCACAGCTGGATTGAAGTGTTGCTCTAATTTTCTACTAAGAAAGCCCTGCTCTGTCATTTTTCTAAGTGGAACTACTCAATAAGAAGAAATATCCTACATGGAAAATGATCCTGGTTACTGGTCAGAAGTACTCAGGAAATTAATGAAAAGCAGAATTGCATATAATGCACTCCTGCCAGTTTAATATGATTTACAAATCTATCTCTTGATGATTTTATTAGCATAAAATCATTATTTGGAACAGCTGATAAAATAAAGTCCTGAATTCAGCAATGGGCAGTGCAGTCAAATCAATTGTTCATGTTCAGTTTAAAACAACCAGCCAATTGTTTATGTTCCCTGGGCACTGATTTAACCTAAGCTCACCCAAATTAACAGCCTCAATGAACTTTTTTTTTTTTTTTGCCCATTTATAATCACTGAGTAGAATCGACCTACCAAAAAAAGTAAATATAATTTCATATATCCTCTTGGTAAAATATTCATTCCAACTTGCTATCACTGGGAGAACTGCTCACCTAACATCAGGTAACTTGTACAGCTGACTTATACTGAAGATCAGGGACATGGGATACACTGAATCCTGGATCTGCTAATTATGTGTGTCATGCTTCCTGAACAAGAAGGAGAAGAACAGACCTCACAGTGAAGGTGCACTTAACCTAGAGGATTTCAGTGAAGAAAAGAGAAGAGTGTGAGATAGAGAAAAGTCAATGCCCTAGCGGGGCACGGTGGTGCAAGTCTGCAATCCCAGCACTTAGGGAGGCTGAGACAGGAGAATCGCAAGTTCAAAGCCAGCCTCAGCAACGGTGAGGTGCTAATCAACTCAGTGAGACCCTGTCTCTACATAAAACACAAAATAGGGTTGGGGATGTGGCTCAGTGGTCGAGTGCCCCTGAGTTCAATCTCTAGTACCAAAAAAAAAGTCAATGCCCTTAATCCAGGAGCCTAATAATCATATGTCCCAAAGAGCTGGAACTGAAAAATGAGAAATAAGAACAGGTACTCCCTCTACCTCACCCAGTTGGTCTCTGTTCCTTCATGCCTTTCTTATCATGGCATCCCTTTGGGGTCAGGTAATTCTTATGTCTGAAGATTTGAATGTTTTACTAAACATGGGTCCAAACTCTTAATCATCTTATTCTGTGCTCAAACAAGAAAACAGATATTCCAATGCCAAGGGGACCCTACAGTGGCTTTGTTGAAATTACTGAGAAATAGAATGCTAATCTTCAATGCACAATTTCCATAACAGGTTTGCAGGGATAGTTTCAACCATGGGAAAATCTATGAGGATATATGCTCTACAGAATGTAAGATTCCTTCATAACATCTATCACCTATTGCTTGGGAAATTGGGAAGACTGAAATTGGTGGTGCCTGTGAAAGTGTGGTCATTCATACAAGATGATGAGCATCAAAGTCACAGATACGTTCACTTCATATCACACAAACCAGAAAGAAAAAGTAACAGACATTTCTTTATCCACATGGTATTGGTTGGATCACCTAACTCTCTGCCCAACATCTTATGCCCTTTATTGTTTATCCTGTCAGTTTCTCATCCTCCCCCCACCACAATTTAAGTTTCAGCTCAGGTCTCCACTTGATTTGAACCATTCCCTCATGTCTTGCCCCTCCAGCAATTCCACACATTCCCTGAAAGCTTAATTTTATAAATGCCTAGCTTTAAATACTCTCCTCCTACTTAAATCTATTCTTCAGCTCCTCACTACCCATGGGATAACACTCAGATTTTATCATGTGACATATGGTGTTTTCCTGATTTGACCCCATCTACCTTTACATCTTCTTTTCTTGCTACTGCTTCCCTTTAATTTTACACTCTAGTAATTCCCGGCTATCCATACACTCACCTCCAATGACCGTATGCCACCATCTGCTCATGCAGTCTACTCAGGGTTCTCCCCACTCTGAGCTCAGAGTTTACCTTGAAAATTCTCATGCAATAATTAAATCCCAGCTCAGAGGCCACCTCACATAGGAACCTAATATCTTTTCAAAGATAAAATCAATCACTCCTTCCTATGGACCACCACTGCAAAATATGTAGGTCTTCTTGATGTTCTTAGAGTGCTGCTGTGGGGCCACATCACTGGATGTTTGTCTTCTCTACTGCACTGTGAACTCTATGGACCAGCACAAGTTTCTCTGTTCATCTCCACATCCGTATCCCCAATCCTAGAAAAATACTCGCAAATTATTAAATACCTGCTGAGCTGAACAGAATTGTGTGAAGGTTTTTTTACAGGTAAGAACATAAACTACTTACTGGTCTCCTTGTTAGAAAAGAACATGAAGAAAAAGCATCTAATTTAACAAATTATTCTGTTTAACAAATAACTCAGGCTACACCAATGGAAGAAGAAATCTTAACTACAGTTTGGTCTGTTTGATCTGACTTATGACATCCTCCTTCCTCTCTCAGCCCTAGGGCTCCTAAGGACTTGGTGCCAGGCACTAGGGAAGAAAGGGGAGGGGACTAGAAGGAAGAGACAGAGGATAAAAAAATCTTGTCCTCAAGGAAGATAACTCAGAGAATACAGGGAGTTAAAAGAGGAGGAAATGAAAACTACTACAGGAGCCAAGAGAAAGAACAAAAACTCATGCTAAAGGTCTCCTTTTCCTAAATGGTCCAGATAAAAAGAAAACCAAAGAGTCAGCCACTAGATGGAAGAATCACTAGACACCCATGGCCTGCTATTCTAAGAATCTGCATAATGAGGCTGTTATTTGGAACACCTCAGCATAAGTCAACAAAAAAGCACAGAGATTTTGTGTGTATCCTACTGGAGCTCTGGTTTAATGCCTCAGTCAGTTGTGTTTGGTTTTAGGTTTTAAACATAAAAAGAATGTTAATGATTACATATTATGCATCTTTCAAGTTTATGAAACATAAAAGTAGTTAATGCTTACTCAATATCAAATTTCACCACTCACCATAAAGAAAGGAGGCTTTGAAGAAAAGTAATTTGTTACATAATTTTTAAAATTAGAAAGCTGAATTCAACGCAAAATTCTCTAAGCCTAGAGCAATACTCTCAAGGCACAAAAATTGTCATGAATCAGCTTTTCTAGCAGTCATGTCACATGACCAATTAGTTGCTAAAATATAGGGAACTGAACACATTAACCCTTCTCAAGGTCAACATAGCTGGAGTGTATTTCTTGTTCTAATTGAGTGTTTATTTGATATTCTGTTTACTTTTTGGCAGGTATTTTGCCACTGACTAAAGACAGCAAGTCATCTGAAAAAATGGTCCTGGACCAGGAAGGAGGAGTCTGAGTCCCAGACCTGCCCCTGACTACATTTGGTTTTGGGCAAGGCAACTAGGCACCAGATAGGAAATGTGATACAAAGAATGTAACTCTGCCACCAAAACGCTGTTGACCTAAAAGCCTTCCTCATCTTTTCATCTATAGAATAAACTACCTTCAAGAACAAGGATTATACAGTTTTTCATACATGCATGTGTTTATGTATATATATATTTTATGCCATGTCTACTTATCTACCTACCAATCCACTTACCTATGTGGCTAGTAAATGGGCTAATGATGGTTTTCTTTCCTTTTCAGTCCACAATGTTCTATGACATAGCATGGGTGTACTGTGGCATTGTTTTCCCCAACTGTGATCGTCAGAATACTCTAACCCCTTTCAGATTATCTGTCCACTACAATCCCTTCTGAAACCCTACTTCCACAGATACATTCAACTTTCATTTACTTTTTATTTTTTCTTTGAGACAGAGTCTTGCTATGTTGCCCAGACTGGCCTCAAACTCCTGGGCTTAGGGATCCTCCTGTGTGTCTGATCTCTGTGTAGCTGGGACTATGACATCCACCACTGAACCTGGCCCATTTACTTCACATGTTGGAAGATTCCATTGGTTATGAAGCAACTGGGCTACAAAAAAGTTAGTATTTGACAGCTTCAGGTGTAGAGCATCTTAAAATTCTATCCTAAGATCACATACTCATTTCTCTCTCTCTTAAAGATAATGATTCCTTATCGGTAATACAATGGAGGCTAAAATGTGTTGTTGGGTATCAGGTGTACATGGGGCAGGGGTTGATTATAATATAAAAACAAAGTGAATAAAGTTAAATAATATAAGCAAAAAAGCTGGCTAAGCTCAATGTTCAACCAAGACAAGGATTAGGAGGAGGCAGAAGGTATTCCATTGATAAGAACATCAGGTAAGGGCCAGTCAGGCTCTTGATCTCTGAAAAAGCAAAGATCACAACAAGGTCACAGGACAAGGTATCCAGTATTCCAACCCTATGTGGTCTGGGACCCAACTGGGGTGATTGTTCCAATCCCAGTGTCTAACATAATTAAGTCACATACATTGAAAGGATCGCCTAATACAGGTGGGTGTGGTAGCACATGATGTAATCCCTTGGGAGGCTGAGGCAGGAGGATTGCTAGTTCAAGGCCAACCTCAACAACTTAGTGCAGCCCTGAGGAACTTATTGTGACCCCTTCTTAAAATAAAAATTAAAAAGGCTGGGGATACAGCTCAGTGGTCAATCCCCAGTACTCCACCCTAAAAAAAATAATAACCTAATATGATTTCATTAGGATTCTTCCTAGGCCACTATTAATATCTAAAGTTATTTGAGTGGGATGGGTATGACTCAGTGGGTACAGCACTCAGATGGGGAAAAAAAACCAAAACAACAACAAATACAATTCAGTCTACAGCATAGAGGCTAGATACCTAAAACTCAAATGCTGCATGTAAATGGATTCATACTTTCAGACCTCTAACCACATCCACTCCAAAAAGTATTTATGTAGAGCTATAGTGTACAGGTCCACACAAACAACCCACAAGGATAAATAACTAGATATTAGGTATTTTGCATTTTGACAAATTACTTAAGGACCTATGACATATGAAAGATAGATGGGAAATAAGAAAAGGAGGAGGAGAAGAGGGAGAGGACAAGGAAAGAGGAGAAAGAAAAAAAAATCAGTGACTTCATAATAAGCTTTTTGGGATGAATCCTATATATTTCCATAAACAATTCATTGGGATACATTTAACTTATAGCCTGGCATGTGGGGAATTTGTTTCTCATAAAACTTCCTTGTTTTTTCATATGGCTGACCTATTAGAAGCTGTAGTCACTGGGATAAGTGACTCACAGGGCCACCATACCATTAGTTCTAACAGTCTGAGTATAATTTTTGTTGCTGTTGCTGCACTAATATTAGGGATGGAACCCAGGGCCTCATGCATGCTGGGTAAGCACTCTGCCACAGAGCTATATCCCCAGTCAGTGTGAGTGTAATTTTATAGTCGATTGTACATACCCTGGAACTTACTTTCTTATGGAATGCTCTTTAAGCTTGTGTTTGGCCTTGGCCACATTGGAATCTCACCTTTAATGGTATCTAACCTACTGCCGGTACCTCGTGTACAGAGAATAAACATTTGTAGATCGATGTAATATTGATCAGTCTTAAAGAATAGTAACCTTTCATGGGTCCATAAATTTGTCCAGAGGAAGCTTCATAGACCTGCTCAATTTCTGAAATGTTCAAACCAATAATGAAATGTGGTACTTTGGAAGCCACAATCCTCAGATGATGTAATCACTGGATAGCTCCACCACAACCACAGTTGGGAAACACATCTCCCACCACAGAGTCCCTCTGCTAGAGGTGCTGCATCCCATTTGTAGGACTAAATGTTCCAGTATCAACAGCACAATCATTTTATCCTGGATTTAGGAGAAATGAGGGAGCATGTACCACTTTTCATCAGTATCCTTAACTGATGTAAAAATTCATGGGCTGGGAGTAAAAACCAACCTGCATCCATTGTAGCTACTTCCTACACATTCTATAGATTTCACAGAGATGTTTATCACAGAATTGCAGAGATGACCTTAACCATAGGAGAGCAAACTGTGGCTCCACCACTAATAATTCTCAGTAAAGACCTTCGTTCTACTTCACATTTAGATACTGCTAACTTCAGAATTAAAGATTAAAACCCAGAGGGAAACTAGAAAGTTTAATTAGGTCAGAAAAATAATGTGGACTTGAATTGTTTCTTGGGTAAAAAAACTGTTATAAATGAACTATTAAATTACTAAGTCCAGTAAACAGTATAAACTCTAAACACTGAGATATTGACCCAAACTAATCCTGACTTACAAATTGGGTGGTAAGCTCTCACTTCCCTCATGTGTTTCCAGGAGGGTCCCCGAAAATACCTTTTCCTATTCTCACCAAATGTTTCATTAAAGATTACTGACATCCACTAGCCCTGCTATGACCTTGTTCTCATTCTGTGTTCATGCTTTTCTCTGAGCTCAGTGATTTGGAAACTTTGGGGAGCTGATGGGCCTCCTTAATAAATTGAAAAGAGCTGGCCAAAATGATGTGTCTCCCCAGGACAAATGTGTATCTGTGAAATCTTGCAATCCCTTGGGCTAGAACATTCTCAGGGACATTGTGGCATTTACTCAAATGGAAGTTCACTAGCCACCTACATCAGAATTGCTGAGACCATTTATTACTACACAGATACTGAGCCCCAGTCTAGATTTATAGAACCAAAATTACTGGGAGTAGGGCTGAGATTCTGAATTTTAGGATACTTCCTCAGTGATCCTGCAGCTGGCTAAAGGGAGGATGATCCTCTGCTATGGCTGTTTTCCTCTCTCTCCAGCCATCATCTGTTTCCCAGATCAGTGCCCCAGTACTCTGTCCACTCTCTGAGGAGCCTGAGCTCTGCCATCTCCACATGACTAGTGAGCATCTCCACTGGTATACTATACAGCCCACCCACTCTCTACACTCCCACACCCTGCACACGCAACCCCACTCTGAGCACACGAGGATCTTGGACTCTCTTCTTCATTTACCTAGAGGCACTTCCCAGAAAACAGAGACCACCTCCACAGAAGGTACTAGCCCCCTCTCTATTCCCAGGTCATTAGCTTTTCACTGAATCCCTTTAATTCTCATATAGAGGAGACTGTCCCTCTCACCATTATATACAGTGTTTGGCCTCCCAACAAGGCTCACAATAGAAGCAGCACCTGTTACCAGGTGCACAAGGGAGCAAATCTTACCTGTCTGTACTGAGGCTGAAGGATATCCCACTTACAGAACTACACAGGAACACAACCATGTCATCCTGAAGTGGTAAAGCTCAAAGGGACCTTAGATACAGCCGAAAGTGTTATACAAATAGGAAAAATAAGGCCTAGAGATTTACCCGACTTATCAAAGCAAGGGAGTCAACATCCAGATGCATACCAGGGCATTGTTAGTGTGGGAAGAGATATCCAAGCACAGGATCCTGACCCTCAACTTTAGTTAGGAATACAGGACATATTCGTGACCAAATAGAATCCAATACTGTGACAAGAACATGCTGAGGCTACTTCAGATGAGGACAGACAAGAGGGAATGCACAGGGGAGAAGGCACTTAAGTTGACCCTGGGAAGCTGGGTCAACTTTTGAGGCACAGATAAAACATTCCAGAAAGTACAGTGTTGTGAGAAGGAGAGTATGCATACATGAAGTAAAAGTTTATGTCAGCAGAAATAATACCAAAGAGTGGCTGTAGATGCAGCTATGGGTAGCTAGGAGTGTGCTGGGGTCCACCCTGGCAGGAATGGGATTTTCACACTGCTACATACATGATTCCACATGGCCATCACAACAGCCTGTTGACAAAGGAGGACAGAAACATTATTCTTTCTTATAGACAAGAGCAGGACTTTGAATGAAGTGATTGGCCTGTAGTCCCAGAGGTAGACAAGGCAGATGCAGAGCATGACCCTTGGTACACTAACCCCAAAGAGGCATGTTTTCCTCATGGTATAATTTGTAAAAACCTCACCAGGATTACTCCACAAATGTTCCTCATGTATCTACTACATAAGGCAATTGCATGTTTATTAAAATAGACCCATTAGATGTCATCTTTGAATTTTATAGCCACAGAGCACTGACATCTCAACAGCATGGAAGTACCTTTATAAACTTATTAAGTAAATATGTGATAATAGAAAGGAGATAAAGAAAGGCATGGAAAAGTGAGATTAATTTCCTCAAATAGATACCACAGAAAACTCACTCCTAGGATCAAATATCAATAATTCTGCCAAACAAATCAATCTCCTGGACAAACTGAGCCTGCTAAGCAAGAGCATTTGGAGAGGCAATGGATTAAACTAGGCAAGTTTTCAGACATCTCAGACTGAATGCTTGTTTGCTTTTTCAATTTGAATCAGAAGCATAACTAGAGAAACCTAACTTAACATTGAAAGCAATCACCATGAACCATCGAGGAAGCTCACAGGGCTGTGGAGTAGATTAGGGGTAGAGTGCTTGCCTGGCATGAGCAAAGCCCTGGGTTTCATTCCAAGCAGGACAAAAAAAAAAAGGGAAAAAGAAAGCACAGACACATGGCAAGGATGTTAAGAGATCAAAATCTCTCTTCAAAATTGAAAAGAAATGCTAATGCACCCCAGCTCAGAACTGCTGTGCTAGAAAGGAAATTAATATCAAAGCTGGAACAGCAGCTGCTGTCCCACACAGTATGATGGAGGCAATGGTGTTTGGTGCAACAGTACAAGGAAGTACAGGAATCTGATAGAACAGAGGAAATGAAGACAAATCTTACAAAGAATTCAAAGTGGAACAAAGTTGTGCAAATTATCCCTGGGCAAGGAAAAGACTAGAGGGAGAACAACTTTTGTATTGAAAAGGGTATGACCACAGGAGCTCCTCGGCTTTCAATTCCATATTCTTCAAACCCCTACCCTAGCCTCCTGCGCAGCATGGAAACTGCACAAATTGAAGAACCTGCACAAATTAAAAGTCTGAAGAAGAGCACAAATATGATTCATTGTAACCTATCACTCTGTGAAGACAAAGACTTTGTCACACTTTGGGCCAATGATATTTATGAAGTGCTACATGGCAATGAGGCAGACTGTGTTTCCAATCAGTTTAAAAGGCACATGACACAGATAGCAAAATTCAAATTCTTGAACCTTTCCTTAAATCCTGCTTTTACTTTGAACCCACATTCAATGAGCTACGCAGCCTGCACCTACTCCTCCACATGGATCAGGCATGTCCTTGTCCCCACAAGAGGCTAGGCCACCATTTCCTTATTCCTCTCCTCGTACATACAAAGCAATGCTGATTCAACAAATCAAAATATCCAACTCCTCAAAGGACCTTCAAAATGAGAAGCATCAAACATTTATCATTTCATTATGGCAAAAATATTCAAAGTCCTTTCTTTTACTTTTTTTGTGAGATACACAGCACATATCTGCTATCGACAGTCACACTGCTATGCAATAGCACACCAGAATTCTTGGTCCTATGTAATTGGAACTTGTACCCCTTAATCTATCTACCGCCCCTCTGCCTTCTCCAGCCTCTGCTGAGGACCCTTTCTCAACTTCTATGAGATCAACTCTTAGATTCTACATATGATTGAATTCTGATGGTGGTGTGACTGGCTTATTTCAATTCACATAATGATCTTCAGTTCTATTCATGTTGCTACAAATGATAGAACTTCACTCATTCTCATGGCTGAATAGTATTTCATGGTATATATGTACCATATCTTCTGTATCTATTTATGAGTTGATGGTCATATGTTATTTCCATTTCTTGGTTATTGTGAACAGTGCTACAATGAACATGGGGCTCCAGATGTCTCTTTTACATACTAATTTCATTTCCATTGGATATATATCCACTGGTGCGAATGCTGGATCATAGGGTAGCTCTATTTTTAATTTTTAAAGATCTTTCATGCTATTTCCCATATAGCTATACCAATTTACAGTCCCACCAAGACTGTACAAGGGTTCCCTTTTCTCTACTTCCTGCCAGCACCTTTTGTTCTTTTGATAATTGTCATTCTTACTAGAGTTAGATCCTGTGTCAATATGGAATTGATTTGTATTTTCCTGATAGTCAATGATTCTGAGCATTTTTTTCTCATACACCTGTTGACCATTTCTATGTCTTCTTTTGAGAAATGACTATTTAGATATACAACCTAGTTTTTATTGCTTTGTGCATGTGTGTATGCATGTGCACACTGAGAAGCAAACCCAGGGTGTTCAGCATGCAAGGCTAGCATCCTGCCACGGAGCCACATCCCCTGCTATGTTTCATTTCCCCAGTTTTTAACTGTACTATTAAGGGATTTTTGGAATTCCTTATATATTCTGGATTTTGTTTTTTTTTTTTTGTACCAAGGATTAAACCCATGGGCATTTAACCACTGAGCAAAAATCCCCAGCTCTTTTTATTTTTTATTTTGAGACAAGGTCTCACTAAGTTGCTGAGGCAACTTTGAACTTGGGATCCTCCTGCCTCAGCCTCCTGAGTCACTGAGATTACAAATGTGCACCACCACGCCAGGCTATATTCTGGATATACAGTTTGCAAATATTTTCTATCATTCTGCAGGTTGTCTCTTCACTGTAATGATTTTCTTTACTGTGCAGAAGCTTTTCAGTTTGATGTAATCCCAAAAAAGGATTCTAAATGTTTTCAACATAAAGAAGTGCTAAATGTTTGAGAATGTAGATATGTTTTGCTTGATTGTACAATCTATATATGTACGAGAATAAAACAGGGTACCCATTTACCTCTGCAATTTTTGTGTTTTATTTGCCCATTAAAATAAATTTAATGTAACTTTTCCATTCAAAATCAAAAAGCCATATTTATTTTCTTATTAAATCCTCTAACTTTCAACCATAATCTCTCATATTCCCCTCTATCGGAACCTACATTGTATCTTTCTGGCTGGTCTTTTTGTAGGAGAATTTCTAGTTTGTCTGTGTTTTCATTAATAATTTTACCTCTTCCTGTGTCTACCCACAAGTACTAGTTGATTGACTTGTCTGGTTTTCACTCCTCTTCCCACCCAAATCTCTGGTTCTACTGATCAAACCCAGGGCCTTAGGTATGCTAGACAAGTGCTCTACCACTGTACTACATTCGCAGCTGATTATTATCTTATCTGATTATTATCTTCAGACTGCTGGTTCCAAATATCACAAAGTATGTCCTGGTAAATTTAAACAGAAGAGCACTTCATCAGACAGGAAATTAGTAAGTGGCAGACTACAGAAGCATGTTCTGGCAGGGGTCCGGAGAAGGGAACACAGACAGGAGTAGGCCACAGAAGCAGTCTGTTCAGGATGACTGCCGACTCCCTCAGTTACTTATGCAGCCTGAGCCTTCCATTGGTCACCCCATATTACCTGCATTAAGCTTCTCATTGGCTGCAAGAAGTCATAGGTACACATCCAGCTGCCAAGAAGCATCTTTATCTCACTTTGGCCTCCACAAAGGGAAATGCATTCTGCCCCTGCCAAGTCCTAGGATCCCCAAAACCATTCATGTCTATTCTTTTTGCTTTTTGCTGGAGAGAACAGACTGAAAAGAACAAAGCCACACAGCTGCAAAGAGGCCATCACAGGTAGTGTGAATGCCAACTGAATCAAAGACTCTACCTGCTTTGCAAGTGGCACAACTACCTGGAAATTATTCCAGGCGACATGGAAAAAAGGCTGACATCTCAATCTTCAGAGATTGCAGATGAGGCGGAAGGTCACATCTGGGGAGCCAGAAGGCTGCTCTATGGTGCACCTTGCTCATGTCTGTTTCACACACACACACTGTTCAACTATGTGCTTGAACTCTGTGTCTACACTTGTTTTACATTCAAGTACCTAGAAGACAACTTGTATTCTATGAAATATGGGCCTATAATAAGTACTTGAAATATTGGGTACTGCACAGGGTCTCTTTAAACTGCCTGGTACAAGATTCAGCACAGAGATATTCATATTAAGATTCTTTTTTTTTTAATATTTTGTTTAGTTGTAGATGAACACAATATCTTTATTTATTTTATGTGGTGCTGAGGATCGAACCCAGTGCCCCACGCATGCGAGGCAAGCGCTCAACTGCTGAGCCATAGCCCCAGCCCCTCATATTAAGATTCTTAATAATCATTCATTGAGGACAAAAACTATGAGGTATATGACAAAAAGGGTAAAGAAGAAACAGGAAACGAAACAACTGCACAACCAAGGCTAAGTCTTAAAATGTCAACTAATTTATATTTTAACAGAAGTTCTAAAGCATTTTCACATACCTAAAATATAAGCTTATCGTTTTGAAAAACAGTAAGAGTAAAGGAACACTGCATCGGGAAAGATGCACAGGGCAGACCCACAGCATTCATGTCAGTGACACCAAAATGAAATAGGAGGAGATGGGCCAAAATAGGAGGAGGAAAGGTAAGTGAAGCCAAAAATCCAACAGTGCAATGGGTCCCTAAATGAAATAGTATATATGCAGCCAAAAAGAAAATAGAATTATAAATGAAGCCAGCAGAGAATGGTATTATTCCACCACAAACTTTAGCAACTACAGCCAAAGCAAAATGATATGCACTGAGATTTTTTAAAAAGAACATTTTAAAGAGAAGCAAATCTAACCACTTAAAACTTGTTGAGAAAAGTACTACAGTTAGTGTGCAGATACATATGAACTCATCTTGTGGATTTAAACCTTGTGTATATTATGGACAGAGAATGAGAATGGAGTTTGAAACTTATTGATCACCCCCTTATGTAGCAGGTACCAAACCACTCTCAATAGTCATGCTCACCAACCATTTCATACAAGAAGTACTGCACTCATTTAGTTGATAAGCACACAAAAACTTGGAGAAGTAACTGAAGTTTCTCAGGATTATTTAAGCTAATGACAGAAACAAGTAATAAATCAGGATGTACCTGTTTTATTTCACACTTATGGTGATTTTTAAAATGTATAAAAGAAAAGCATATAAAAGAAAATATCTGCTTCTATGCCTTCAAATTAATATGAACTCACATGGAATAGAGAACTCTTAACCTATATCAACCTTTTTCCACAAGTATTAGATAAAGATAAAGATCACTGGCTAACTTTCAATGGGTGTTTTACAAAATTACTAAAATTTTTCATACATTTTCAATCAAATGTTTATGCCTAAACAAATATCTACATCCCCCTCCAAACTACCTCTGGTATTCTATTAAGCCAAAGATCTATAAGACTGTTCCACAATATCTTATTTATCACCATATTTCTGGAATCTGCCCCTCACAACAAAGTATTAAACTCGTGTATTATTTTTTCTTTCAAAGAGGAGTTATAAAATTAAGAATTAATAAAAAAATAAACAAAATAGATTTTAAGCCAAGAGTATCTATCAAAGTTACCAAAAACATGAAAAACATATTATTTTACCAAGTGATTATAACTAAGAAGTCAAAGGATATCTAAGCTGAGTAGGTAGTTTTGTGAGTATTATTTCTATGATTCACAAGTTCATATCAAATATTCATAAACCTTAAATCCTGGCACAACTGTGTTCCCTATTTCTAGAAATCACAGAAATAGTCTTCTTACAAAAAGAAAAGAATACACTCAAGGCCTATCATAGGTACTTTTCTAGAATGTCATAAAGGACAAACATAAGAGATGTTTGGAATCACAACTCAAAATTTATAACACCCTAAAATTAAAAAATAAAAAATCCATAAAACTCAATTTGGTTTATTGACTCAGGAAATTTGGGTAATTTTTATAAGGTATTCAATAAAAATTGAAACCAAAAAATATTAAAGTGATTATATATGTGTGTGAAAGCTGGAGGGGGAACAGAAAGGAGGAGAAAAAAAATTTAAGTGCTATTAAATTTGGAAAATACCAGACAGAAAACCCTCTTTGTCAACAAATATAATAAATAATGTACACCAGCCTTTTTGCTGACCACAGGATACATCTGCTCCCAAGGAGGTCAAGGGTTAGTTAACTGCAAGAATCTATCACCTGGGGCTGGGATTATGGCGCAGTGGTAGCGTGCTCACCTAGCACGCAAAGGCACTGGGTTCGATCCTCAGCACCATATAAAAATAAAATAAAGATATTCTGTCACCTACAACTAAAAAATAAACATTTAAAAAAAAAAAAAAGAATCTATCACCTGGTGGGCAAGACTGATGTACTCTCAAAAGGTCAGAAAACAAAGCACACATATGGCTCTGTGTTTGAGAGGTGTACAATCTCTGTGGGGAACAAAAATGATGTAACAGAAAGATTGTGCTCTAGCCAAAGGATAATGCAAGATACCAAATTCAAGAAGGGGCAGAACATGTCACTTGCTTTGGCTCACCCCACTCTGGAGGGAGCCATACTGACCCTTCACTTCCTTATGAGCCTATGTCATAGTTGTTACTCTGGAGCTTCACACTTTCTTCTCTAAACATCCATCTTCCCAGAATAACCTTAAAACCTCTTATCACAGAGCAGGCTCCTATGACTCACAGCTCCTGCATCACTTCCTAAGCAAAGGCTTCCCTGACCATCCCAACCCACACCAACTAAGTAAGGTCTCCCCCTGTTCCCACAGCAGTTGCACTCCACAACGGCAGCACTCAGTACGCTTGTTGGTATTTACTCAGTGTCAAAGAAGTAACAAAAATCAAGAAAGAGATTCTATTACCTGGAGAGGAAGCTGTCAGGAAATTGTTCACAGAGGAAGAACCAAGTTCTAGAATGCAAAGCATGGAGGTTTTCCCAATGGTAAGGTATACCAGATGTCTACCAGGTGTCTGGCACTGTGTGGGTCACACTGCAAAGACGGGTCTCACTTAATCCTCACAATAACTCTATGGGAACAAGCTGTACACTTCCCAAATGAAAAAAA